>JAVXUL010129657.1:0-15896 GCA_035590515.1 Trichilia minutiflora
GCTCATGCAGCACGGCCCACACGGGCCGTGCCGTGTCGGGCCCGCGGGCCAAAATATTAATTTAATAATATTTTAATAATCTTTTATTATTATTTTTATTAATTTTATTATTTTAATAATATTTTTTTATTATTTTAATAATCGGGCCGGGCTTAGCACGGCCCATCACGGGCTCGTGCCGGCCCGGCCTGCGGGCCGGACTTTTACTGTTCATGGACCGGGCCCGTGCCGGACCGGGCCGGCCCGGCCCATTTGCCACCTCTACCTACAACTATTCTTTTGGTTTTGGAATGCCGAGGATGTATTGGAAAATTCTTCGATTGTTTTTCTGACCAGTTGATTTTTATAGGCAGGAACACTCTTCCCTGCTGAAGCTTTCTTGTGTCTGGATATTTAAATTTTAGTGATTACTTTTTTCGTAGTAGCTGAATTTGTACAAAAAGAGATTGTTGAATTGTTGAATACAGACGCATTTGTAAGTTGTATGGGAAAACCCATATGAACTTAAATCTTAAAAAGAGTAATAAGAAAATGCATGATGAGTAGATTTTAATACCAACAGTTCAGATCATCATTGTAGTTAGCTTACTTAGGATGAAGCTAACATGTAAAATGTAATATTACAAGCAATATACAGGTAACAAGAGAGTATGAAAATGCATCATCCCTCACAGATTTCACTCTTAGCTAACCGTTCCTTCAACACCCATTGAAAAGCTTTTCTTATCCCAGGACCAAACAAGATTCAGATTGTTCAGTAAATGTTGCATAAAATCTGGAAGGATCTCCATTATAAATTTAGAGAGCAAGCTGCAGCTATGGCGAACTCCTAGCCTAATACCAGTAACTAGTTATCACTCATCATCCAGCTCAGTGGAAAAGTCAGGCTCTTCAGGTTTTTGTAATTTTGGCAAACCAACATCTTTGATCCTCTGTGCTCCTCTCCTAGTATTTGCAGCAAACCTCGAAGCTAGTATCGTAGCCCCAAGGTTCAGTTTCGCCTGAGAAGGATTTGAACTACTAGGATAATGTTCCTCTTCTTCTTGTGCAGTCTCATCAGTCTCTCTCTCATCTGAAGCAAAAGATTCTGCCATCATAAGAGTATTTCCCATCCTCCTCCTTTTGTGTCTGTGCCAAGCAGCCTGTATGAAGCAAGCTGCCCATGTCCTCCAGTGGTGGGAATAGAACCGGAAAGTATGTTGCAGCTTCTTGCTATGAAGGCGTCTGAATTGGTTAGCCACAAACTTTAGATCTTCCGCTCGTAGGGCAAAAGCTTCAACTTCAACCAGAGCTCTAACAGTTCGAGTTGAAGAAGGTAAGTTAAGGGTGGATTTTGGTAGCAAAGCCCAGGCAAGTAGCTCCTCCCCACAAAAGTCACCTGGTCTCAGTGTAATTGAGTTGAAGAAACCAGTCCGACCTCCGTTAGTTGTAGAGCTCTCCAATCTACCTCTGATAATAAACAACATTTCTGTCACAGGGTCACCCTCACGAACAATATAGGTATCTTCAGTGCTTAAGGAAGATACTAAACGATCACATATTGCATCAAGCAGCTGATCATCCATTTGTGAGAAGAATGGGACCTGCAAAAGAAAAGGCTTTATTTTTGAAGAATGCAACAATTAAAGAATAAATGAGCACACTTTTTAAGCTGTAACAACATAAAACATCATAACAAACATACACGTCGAACAAGGTCCAAGCATAGGTGGCATTGAATATCACGGCGGAGATCAGCTGGTAAGCCACGAAGAATGGTTTCCTCATCAACTCCTCGAGTTGCAAGCCACTTGTATTGATCAAAACGTCGAACACGATGTTTCAGATCTTCAGGGAGTTGGCGATGCCTCATCCATTCCTCAGTGTCTCTTCGCTTAAGTCTCCATTCCTCCAGTCTCACAGTCATAGATTGCAGGTATGTCTACATCGTGTAAACAGTTTAAGCCACTCAATTATATAGGAGAAGGAAGACAACAAGCATGTTACACAAAAGTGGAACGATCAATCATTTTTTTTTACAAGTTTCAATTCACACATTAATCGAACACTTAAAAGTAATGAGCAAACAAATAGAAACAGGAAAGCAGAAGGAAGAAGGATTTAACTATATCAATTGCCAATTATGATCAAGTGGACAAGACTACGATTGTTTCTAGAGTTTACTGCTTCTAAAGTGTTACTTGGAAAAAGAAGAAAAAACAAAGGATAGAAGAAAAAACAAAAGATACCAGTCTCGTCTCAACTGCCACTGATATACAATTTGACAAGGTATTACAGCTTGTAATCATCCTATAGTCACCAAGAAAAGTAAATTTGAAAGGAAACAGTCAAGGATGCCATGCTTTTGAATACCTGCATATTCCCTATCAAATGAGCAAAGAGAACAAGACCCAAGACGGCAATGAGTATGGCAAATGATGTCTCCCCGATGAATGTGCTTGTTGACAAGTTCTGCCCATATGAACTGAGATAATAGGCAAAAAAGACGTATCAACATTCGTAAACAAAATACTATAACCAAATGGCATCCACTACATTGAAAATCAGAAATATATATTACCGTACATTTTTTACATACTGCCCCACATTTTAAATCTAAAATCATTCCAAAACTACATATTCATGGTCCAGTTCCAAATGGAAAGTACATCCACCACTTCAAAGAAGTCCAGAAGGAAAGAAAATATATTTACCCAGCATATCAAAGCAATTGCTTTGCCATTCAAGTACTAGAAAAAAGATAATATCATCAAATAAAGCATGCCATATGTCTACTTCCGACTTCAGTTTTTTACTCTTCTGTGTATACTAGGACCTTGTTTATTTGAAATATAAATCTTGAAAAGAATATGCATTACTTCCAATTATTTCATACATGTTCAACCATTGGCTATAATGGCTATTTTAATTGGTTTTAATCATTAGTGGCACCACTCCAGATATGATATCAAAACTTGTTCTATAAATCAGAGCACTCAGTGACCTCACCCTCATTTTATTCATTGTACATGCATGTCAAAGGCAGGTAATGGAGGCCTCCTGCAGTACTTTGAATCATCATAGAGAAGAGAACTAGGACCTTACAGCATCGAGAGGTTTTGAGCTGAAGCTGTAAAGGTTATTTTCAACTTTGTATTGGGTTCGGTTATTTGGAACGATTACAGCAGGGATTTTTGGGGCTGTTTTCTCCTTCAGCTTTTGCTCTCTCCTTTCGGCTTGTTGCTTTCTCTGTGGACATCTGCTCCAAGTTACAGATGTAATTTTCTTATTTTAAATTTTTTGGCTGAATAGTTACTCAACATGGTAGAAGAGCCGGTTAACCAAGCAGATTTGGGTTGTAATCTCCATTATATTACTATAGTTGTAAAATGTTTTGTTTGTATTCATTTGTTATTTTGTAATCATGTTTAATCCTCATGTCCGGCACATGAGGAGGTGAGTGTGTTGAGTTCATCTGCTATTGCTGAGTCCTTGCCTATCAACCAAAAATTTTTTGGTTCATGGGGTAACTAAACTGGTACAACATTTTACTTTTGGAATTTGTGTACCAGCAGTCATAAACCTAATAGTTTTCTCAAAAAAAAATAAATGAGAACAAAATAAAAATACCCTACAAATTTCTATGATTTATGAGATAAACTGGCAATTTTCCGCATATGTATTTTCGTCTCATGTGCATTATTTCTATAGTAGGTTTTTTAATGTTTACAGTTCTCTTATCAGATATGGGCTATAATACATTGGTGTCAAAGCTAGAACTTGGTAGTACGTACTCCAATGTATGCTCATAAATCCATTTCACATTCCTGCCTAAGAATTGCTACATACCATTAAAAAGACATAGAAAGAGGAACGATAATGAAAATATTATGGTATCACAGCCATAGAAGATGGACAATGAACAGGATGCGTGGAAAGAATGAAATCATACCTAAGCTGCTGTAGACCCCACCACAGACAATAGAAGTACTTCTCAATAAAGGCTGAGGAGACTACTTTTTTGGTAACTGCATTTTCAAATATGCCATAATCGAAAGTGATATTATCATTGTTTGCATCACAGTTATTGAACACATTTGTCCTAGTTGCCCATGTACTGTGATTGCCACGGTTGAAAGCATCACAATCCAAAAAGTGCAGGCAATCAGTAGGGTTAGATTCCTTTTTGCACTCTTTTTTCCAGCACGATGTATACCTGTCAACTGACAGCAAATACCAAGGTGCCCCCAAAACCTGAATTAAAAAAGAAAAAAAAAAGTGAAATTGTGATTTGCCATCATCTTGCTAATAAAGTGCCTAAAATAACAACATAATATTTGACATTAAAGTAACAAGGTTACATACATGGCTAGCCAGCATATATAATAACAGATTATATGCAGCCCCTGCCCAAGCAGTCTTTGTGACCACTCCCGTTGCTTTAATAATTTCAGAACTCAATGGAAATATCAAATATAACCTTGGAACATACTGAAGCAGAACTATCAACGCAAGAGTATTGTTTTTGTGATCAGTTCGGGAGCTTCTTGTTGCCGGTATGATAAACCAGATTACAATCTGCATAAAAGTAAATTCAGTTACAGGTCAATGAAGTCTAAAAAACAGTACAAGTAAAAAATAATATCATCAGTGAAATTGGTGTCTTAATACATGAACAAGAAAACAGCAGCAATTTGGGATTATCAAAGATGCCTGAAAAGGCTGAAAATTGTTTTTGATCACATATATTTACCGTTTTCTACCATAACATGGTGTGTACACAAACAAACTCCTAAATGTAGCAAAGTCACAAAAATTTTTGAATTACTCAAAATTTACGAAGTTATTACAATATGCATTTCCAAGTGATACAGTAGAAACGTGTTTGAAATAAGAATTGATCAAACAATCAAATCCCAAACTTGGAATCCATCAAACACAGTTATAGAAATCCTAGAAATTGGGAAATTTTTAATTGATTCAAGCAAATGTTCAAAAATTTTTCCATGTTAATTTTCTAGGGTTTTAAACCCTTTATATATATACAGACATTAAGGTTTAAGAAATGATATAATTGTTCATAAAATACATAAAGAAAATTAGACCCAACAAGGGCAAAATCGTAAACTACTAAAGCAGATGTGGCGCCTATTGAAGGAAGGAGCCTAGCGTTGGCTTTGTTCTAGAGGCTAGTCCGTTGTCGAACTTGAACAAGATCAGCACCGGTCTTGTTCTTCCAAGTGTATTCGGCACCCGACTAGATTAAATCTGAAGCCGATCTTTTCTTGCTTTGCTACAACAATCCAACACCGCGTTACCCCCTACCCTGGTTTGTGAAAGACTCAACTCCAAGTCCATTGAATCATCCTGATAATATGCATAGATGGCTAAAACATTGAAGGTTAGTGATACACTCATATACTTTTAGCTAGCATCAACAACTCAGTCATGCCTAGGTGCCTTTTGATACCATGGACGAGCCCCCATCTTTGCCTTCAATATCTAATGTGCCCGAGTCACCAAGTAGTACCCCTCCAAAGTTGCCAACTATCCTAGCCATTTCCGCACTCACTTGGGCCAAGCAAACCATACTAAGCATATCCAGACCTCCGAACTCAACAACAGCAGGAAAAATTAAAGCATAAGCTTTCCTTTTGGACTTCTATCTGAAATATACCTTGAACTCCTCATAAATCAATCGCTTAGGTTTCGCATCAATGGTGATTGTCCCACTCAAACTAAAGATAATGGTTGATGACGGTTAATCAAGCTTCGAGTGCTCTGGTCCACCACAAATCCAACTAGGATGTCCCTAATTCTAAGATCTTCCTGATGAACTCCTTCTAAGTCCCAAAACATGCTATCACCAATGCTTGCCATATCAATCCGCTTAGGCTCTCTATTACCAACTGCCTCAATCATAATATCACCATGACTAATATCAACTACGTAAGGAGATGGGTAATTACCTCCTGTCATGTGTTAGTCTATATGAACCTGCGACTTTGTTCCCCAGAAGCTCGCACACTATAGAATCCTCAATACATGAGCGATCTCGCCAAGTAAGTCCATATTCATTACCCTTTCACCTAAGTATACAATTGATCCATCGCCCAAGGTGGATCAAGCTAATCGACCTAAGGCAACAACGAGCCATACTCGGAAATCACATCCCAACAATGCCCAATGTCATGCATTGTAGGAAAAAGAAACTTGTGGCACTCCTCAAATTTGTCATTGGCCTTGTTGCCCTTACACGTATGTCAATCATCTACCTCCTTTGGTGACACTTAGGTTGGTATGACATATGGATTCATGCTCTTTCTCTTCAGCTCTATTGCTTCTAACTTCTCCCCCAACACCTCGTCCTTTTTCATGATCACCTCATCTTGTTGTAAGCTTGGTATGCTCGCCTGGAGAATCAAATCAAGGTGATGTTGAATGTCTCGGAGTGGTAATAGTCTTTCTGGTAACTCTTTGGATAAGACATTTTGAAATTCATTCGAAATGGAACTAGTTTCACCCACGACTTTAACCTCACCTTCTCCGTCAATACATGTATCCCGTGCGTCTCTCTAACATTCTTTTTCGATCCTCGACAAGTGTAAAATGCTTCATCTCCAACACTCATCTTGGGCATTTCTTGCGAACCTCACACCTCCACCCGATTTTCTACTTACTTTAGTCTATGGCGGGAGACAGTAGAACATTTATGCCTATGGGTTTTCATGCATATTTTGGCTATCTTTCACTAATTTATACACACCCCGCTACTTGCAATACTGGGTATTCACTTGCTTATGCCATGGCCCATCAAGCAACAAACCATTTATATTCAAGTTACCAAACACATGATACTGGACGTAATCCACCTAGTTTCCAATCGAAAATCTCACTAAACATGTTTTCTCACAGAGAATAATTCCTCTGTAAAGATTCATACACTTGGTGCTAGGTAAAGTCAAATCATAAACTATATCTCTATAGATGTATCTCCATTCTCTATCATCAACCATATAGATAGTACAACGTATACCATTAGTTCTACCTTCAATATTAAAAAGATGATTCTGTTGATACTCACTGGACCTTCTTGTCAGAGTAGCTCCTTCAAACAATCGCCTACTCCACACTGTCAGCTTTAGTTTGGTTCCTCACCAAAATAATGGCATGCGTTAAAAACGATGAGCGCCTTGTATCCCTTTAAGTTACCTCGAGATAACGATTCATCACCCACAATGTCTGCATCCCCTCATCCACGTGACTGGGATGGTTGTTTTTACCACTGCTATTACCGACCATTGTCCTAAAACAACAACGAGACTCTAATACTAAACTGACGCAGTGAAAATGTGTTTGAAATAGAAATTGATCAAACAATCAAATCCCAAGCTTAGAATCCACCAAATAAAATTATGAAAACCTAGAAATTGAGAAATTTCTAATTGATTCAAGCAAATGTTCAAAAGTTTTTTCAAGTTAGTTTTCTAAGGTTTTGAGCCCTTTATATATACAAATATTAGAGTTTCAGAAATAACAAAATTATCTACAAAACACAAAAAGAAAATTAGACTGAAAAGGGCAAAGTTGTAAACTATTAAAGCAATCCGGCCCGGTTGAAGGGAGCTAGTCCGACGCCGAACTTGAACAAAATTGACACCGGTCTTGTTCTTCCAAGTGAATCTGCTGTCGGACTTGATCAAATCCGATGTCGATCTTCTCTTGATTTGCTACAACAATCCAACTCCGCATCACCAAGGTTGGCCACCTCAATATGATTTGTGGAGGCTAGGGTTAAAACCAACAAATAAAACATCTATGACAGAGCAGAAGACATTTAACCATAGGGGGAAAAACATTTAACACCTCAAAGACTACAAAAGTTGAATCCTTAAGGCGGTTTAGCACCCCAGAGTTTCATTTGGTCTACAAATACAAAGTTCCATACACATGATCGTTAAAGGATTAATGATAATAGAAACACAACTACAAAATGTGACTGAAAAGTTTGGCCATTTGGACACATTAGCCGGCAGCAAAAAGCCCATTATTCCAATGCCCCAAAGTACAAACATCTCACCTTCACAATGCCTACAAATTCCCACCCATTCATTGCCACCAGGAACTTGACTAGACCTATTTGTTCCGTATACTTTCCTCGCCACGCTAAACTCACGAGCACAGAACAACTGTCAAGCAATAATCCATGGAACAAGGAATATAGTAATTCTCATAAAATTAATTAAATATTTGAGTGGAAAAAAAGAAACCTTCCGCCGGTATCTGCATACACCTATAAGTAGCAGTCTGGGTACTATTGACAGTATTTTTCTAGTCATACAATGGCTAAAGGAAATTTCTATCAAGAAGAAAACAAGAGAACCCACAACCTTTTGACAGTATTTTTCTTGTCCAAGATGAAACCAAAGCAGTTAGCTGGAGGAAATTTTTATTGAAAATATAAACATCACTTATTGTAAGAAGAATACAGGTCTTCATACCTAATAATAAATTCAAGCCCCAAGAAACCAGTAGCCAGTAAAAATAACAGAAAGATCAATTAAAATATGAAAAAGAAAATAGAGGAAAACAATATTCAAAAGAAAACAATATTCCAAAGAAACAACTTCAGCAGATTTGAAGCAACATGAGAGGCACCAACAGGGCAAGACAGTAAAAGAATCACAAATTAAATCAACACAGAATGTTCATGTAAGCATTCTCCCATAATAATCAAAATAGAACACTACAAAATCAGTTGGAAAATACTCATTATAATGTAAAGAAACTGAAAATTAAAATTATTATGTCAGAATAAAATACCTGAGGAAGAGGCAGGGTTGCAATGAGATCAATGAAGAAGTCAGATCTAAGATACCTCCGTGCAATCTTCTTTGGATCCATGACAAGTTCCCCCCTTCCAAATACCCGAGTACTTGGTGCAACATATGCTGTCCTAAATTTTATAATCATGTGCAACAAATAAAAAAGATCTGCTATAGTTCGGAACAAAGTCACGACAATTCGTAAATTCAAGTCAGTCTTCACACATGAAGTCTTCTCATCCCCTCCCACAGCAGGCAAATAAAAATACAATGGGTCAACAAAAAGGGCCATCAAGCATGAGACTATGAAAACCCAGTTCCAACGTAGCACAATATCACTACCCGGGTCAAGTATTCTCTTGTACCAGGGAATGCTTTCCTGCGAAAAGACCTTAGACCTTCCAATTTTGCTTGTTCCTGGAAGTCGAATTTTTTCCCCCAGCACTCCATTTACCATTGAAGGTAATGAATTCCTGTACACAGATGATGACTTTTCAAGGTGAATTGGGTCATTCTTTCCCCACAATGCTTCTTTATGTTGTTTTCCATCAGAATAAAACCTACAAAAATTTTCGAACAACAAATTTAATAGATAATTTCCACTGTTTTAGCAGAAAATATAGGCATAAAAATATTTTCATTGCTCTATGGAGCTAAGTAAAAAGAAATAATAAATTCCTAAATTCCATGATTGACTTGCAATTGAAATTAATCAAGCCCTCTGGTTAGGTTGGTAAAAAATTAGAAAGGAAGAGAGTGTTGAATCTCATTCAAACTAGTTTTATTAAGCTCCACATGAGAATCTTATTGAATGGTAAATACTAATCTTTACTTTCATTTTTCATTTTCCATTTCATTTTGTTTATATCTTGATAATAGATTCATTGACAAGAAGGAAAAACATATGCAATTTCATTTTATCCACTTTTTCTCTTAGTATGGCTACAAATAAACAAATGATTTCTAGGAAGGCTTGTTTGTTTGCAATTGTGTAATTGACAAACTATATAATTACATAACGTGTAATTATATGGTCATGTAATTATACAGTCGTCAGTTGTATTTGACTACAATCACATAATTACACAATGTCATATTTAATAATATACTGTGTAATTGCATAGTTTAATTATAAATTAACTATTTTAAATGTAAAAATAGTATTAAAATGAATTTTAATTACGAATAAATTATTAAAATGAACAAACATATATTTTAGACTCAAAAAATAAAATATAATTTTTATATACATTATATAAATTGTTTATGCTAAAAATATATATTATATATAATAAATACATAATACATGTTTAAAATATTTACTCAAAGTATGTTATATATATAATACATACAGAGCATTAACACTATGACGTTAACAAAAGAAAAAAATATATACGCATATATTGCAAATGCATTAACAAAGAAACAAATATATATATATATATGGACAAAGAAATATATGCATATATAGCATAAAGGATTTAACAATATATAGTAAAATAAGTTTAAAAAAAAAAGAAAAGAAAATTTGTATGAGTGTGCCTAAATCGTTGTTGGAGGATAGGTGAAAAACGGTGCAATAAGAGGAAAAAATTAATATAGTAGATTTTAAAGAGAGTTGGAAATGTAAGAAAATATATTTTTTGTAATTATAAAAATTTTAAAAAAATAAAATTATGTAATTACACCAATTCTCAACCCTAAGAATTGAACCTGTAATTGAACGAGTCTAATTACATCAATTATGTGGTTAACTGTGGAATTACGTGGTTAGATAAACACAACAAAACTATATAATTACACCTAATTATGCAGTTTTTCAATTACACGAAACAAACATGCCCGAAGTGTTCATCACCACAATGCATTTCTGGAACAATTTTCACTGAAAACAGACACAGAAAAACAGCAAATTTCCACAAATCAAGCAATCCCCTAGTTTAACTAGGCCACAGTAAATGATCATTCTCTAATATACTACCCTACAGTAAGCAACCAAAGAGTTCAAAAATTGAATGACAAAAGAGTTCTTTTTTACTCTAGATAATTGAGGACCAAAAAGTTCTTTCAGGCTCCAGTAAGGAAAAATTCAGGTTTTCACAGATATCAAATAGCACCAAATCTAAAACTTGATACATTTCTTCAGTTACAAACAGAAACTCTTATAAAGGAAAAAAAACAGAAATCTTCATAAACCAAAAGATTAGTTCAAACTAGTCCCATTAATCTAATTCCAATTTTCTTAGAAGTCCCAATACCATTGTCTCAATTTTCCCATCAACAATACGAACAAAGAGAGTTCCCAGAAAAAATCCATCCGTTCCAAAACTTTAAAGTGAACCCAGAAAAGAAAACATACAACAACAGAAATAAAAAATAACGAAATAAAAAAATAGTTACCTGACAAGTCTTTCCTTCTTCAACTCCATCAACAAAACAAAAGAAGCTCAAATCTGACTTCTTAAAACCCTACTCCAAAGTGTTGCTCTTCATTTCCTTTTTCTCCTATATGAATCTGATAAGCTATGCTGCGAGCGCCTAATCAATGAGAAACGATCTAGTGTCTGTTTTGATGTTCTTGAAAGAATTGGGATTGAGAGTCAAGTCAATTAAATGCTTGTACTTTTTGATTTCTTTTTTTTTTTTTCACCCGACAGAGAGACAAAGATGACACACCGAAGTCAAAAAAAGACAAACAACCGTAAGACGTTGAAAGATAATTATCTAAATGATCCCTTTATTTTGCAAATATAATAAAAATATCTACAAATTTATCATTTATATCAAACTTATCCTGCTATAGAAATTTATTCACCAATCTATCAATAAAAATTAATTTGTGTATTGAAAAATAATATTTTTTATTATCTATTTTAATAATTTAATGAATTTTACATGTGGAAAATACATAAATTTAATTATAATTTTTATAGATAACAATTAACAAGGGATTAATTTAGTAATTCTCAAAAGTTAGAAACCATGACTCAAAATACACCCGACGACTTGGACAACAACTCTCAAGTATAAAATACGCACCTATGGGGAACGTTGATTTGCTCGTTAGAAGGGTCTGGACTTAATTTTTATTAAAAAAAATATATCTCTTTTTTTTTATTTGACTGTATAAGAAAGAATTTACCAAATAAAAAAATTAAAGAAACAGAGTTTTTTCCCAAGAGATAAATTATTAATTATTAATTCATCCACTTATCTTATATAATTATCACTTAATTTATATTACTATTTTTTATTAATAATTATTATTTTATATTTTTATTAAATTAATATTATTGTATCATATATATTTATTTGTACAAATAATAATTTATATAAAAATTTTATATTTTTAACATTGTTCATAATAAAAATTAAAAAAAAAAATTGTAGTATTGCAGCAAAAGTACAAATACGTTGAAGAGGACAAAATCCAACATTTCAATTGGACATTTTTTGAAATTATTTTTACCTATTTATTCACTCATTTCAAAATAAAATATAAGAGTAAAAGATATTTATATTATTTTAAAGATAATACACGTTGTTTTTGAGGAATCAACCGAGTTATTACTAGTAATTTAAACGAAGAGATTAAAAAATATTTGAGTTCTACCGCTCTTCATGTTTATATTAAAAATAAAAAATTCTTGAAATATTGTATTGTTAACTAAAAATTATTATATAAATAATAAGATAATATAATATTTAATTTAATAACTTAAAATTAATGACACATTTATTAAGAAAGTAATTAAATGTTACCCGTTTTTAAAACACCATATTTATAAGATGTTATTATCAAAATAAATATATCAAAAATTAATAAATAAAAGTAAAAACGAAGAAAGGAAGATTTAAAAAAATAATAATAATAAGGCAACGACTACCACCCAATCCTCTTTAATTCGGTGTGAATTTTAAATTTTTTATATTATATTAAAATTTTTAATAATACTATTCATTCTAAATTTTGTAATTAAGTTAACAATTACAATATAATAAAAAATAATCAAAAATTTTTTATTTTTTGACAAAATATAATAAAAATAAATAATTTCATTATATTTTTAATAAAACTAAAAAAATAATTAGAAATTTTGAGAGGTTTATTTGATCCTTTCAAACAAATATTTATCCATTGAATCAAAATTAACGTGGTAGAAGAATGTAAATTTGTTTATTTTTGCAAATATTTAGATTTATTTATTTATTTATTATTTATGATTATAAGTAATAATTTGATAATACCCAAAATTAAAAATCATAAATTAAAAGACAAACCCCGACAACTTAGACCATAAGTCTCCTATATGCACCCCACCAAATTTAGGAAGTCGTTGCTTTGCTTTTTATTATGGACTGATTATTTTGACAAAAAATTAACAATTTTTTTTCAAAATTTAATTTAATAATAAAAAAATTTAGGAAATAAAAAATTAGAGAAAAATGGTTTCACAATACAATCCAAGCATAAATTTTCTTTCTTTTTGAAAAGGTTTAACCACTTACCAATGGCGGATATATATATATATGATATATTATAATGAAGAAGGATCAATAGTTTTTCTTTTTTATATTTATCTTTACAATTATTAATATTTAAGTATTTTTAATAATTAAGATTAAATCTAACATGTATAATTAATGCAATTATGAATTTTAATCTCAATTAAATATTTAGATCTAATAGTTATTAATAAGTATAAATAGTAATAAAAAGAAGAAAGAAAAATGACCTTAATCCCTCCCTTGTTGGAATTGTGATTAATAAATAAGATAAAAACCTATTTATAAATAACATTTCAATGCAACAAGTAAATTGAGTTGAGTTGGGTTGGGTTAGGCTGGGCTGGGTTGGGTTAATGCCTTACTGTAGATACAGATAATAATTTAATATTTAAAAAATTAGTATAAAATATGTTTCCATATATATATATATATATATATATATATGTTTTTAAGATGAAAAAGACATTGAATTTTCTTTTTCCTATTTTTTCAAAGACAATTTGGAAACGATTTTTTTTTTTAAAATCCTTCCAAGAGATGTTCATAAAAGGATTGTGTTTTTGTATTTCTATATAACAATTATAATTGTATTTTCACCATGTTGTTAATAGGATTTTCTTTTCCAACTCTTTAATTATTTATCAAGAAAAAATTATAATTGAGGACAAAATCATTCAACATAAAATTAATCATATTAATAAGAAATAAATACTTGCTACCTTAATAATTTTCATGGAGGAGAATATAAATGAAAATATATTTTTTTTATAATTATAAAAGTGTTATTTTTGATTTTTTTTTAAATATTCATATAAATATTGGATGTATATATATTGCATATAATATATTTTTTAAAAATATATATTGTGCATATCATATGTATGATTTTCAAAGCTAAATTTCTCACAAACTCTTTATTTGATGGCATCATGTGTTTTTTTTTATGAATATTTTATAACTATTATCATTGGTTATTCATACACTACATCATAATAGTATATATGACAATTTTTAATAAATATTTTTTATAACATTATCTATCTAATACATTATTTTTTGTATTGTTCTCTATTAAAGGTTTAATAAAAATTTTCTTAAGTAAAATTTTAAATTTTTAATAAAATTATGTTCAAGTTAAAATCATATCATTAACTGAATACAAGGCATTGGCATTTTTGTTGATTGAAAATAATTTTATAAATGAAATACATGTTGCACTTGTAAATTTCACACCAAATATAATGGCTTTATGGGTTTTCTATTAATATTTTACAACTACTTTATTCACACATAAATAACATTTCTTTGTACTTTTTAATTTTAGAAATACATTTCTTTTTTGTATTTTCTATACTTTTTAATAAAATTCATTTATTACAATTTTATTTTAATTTTAAGATCTAAACTCCCAATAATTTCTTGAGTTTCTCTTCCATCTTTACCATGAAGTACTTTTTTAATATTGATATTTCTTGTTTTAGCATAAAGAAATATTGAAGGAAATTAACAAATAAAGAAAAAGGAATTCATAAGAAAATCAAAGTATGAAAATTAGAGTACGAAATTATTTTTTATGAGATTTTATCATTATAATTTTTGTGTTATTATAAATAGTTATAATTACATTAGCATCCCTCTATAACTATAAATGTGATTACGAATGTCATTTATTGGGAAAATCATTCAGTTTAATTATTCAAAATATAGAATTCTCAATTATCGTTAATTTTCATAATCTTGTATGCTGTTTTATTTTCTCTAATTTTTCTAATCAAGCAAATACTGTTCTTGATAGTTGTTAAAAACAATTCTAGCATCCTAGGATCTCTAATGATTGCTTATGCATCGTATTTAAATTTTTTCATAAATTTAAACAATTTAAACACTTAAAGCATCAAATATACCTTTAGGACTTTACTTGGAACAAGTAAGGAGCTTTCCCTATTGCCTTCAAAACATGCAAACACCAACATGTCTTCAATGGTTCCAATGAAACTCTTGAAAACCTAGACTTTGTTCATGGCTTTCCCAAGCCATTTCATAATTTTCTACTCTTAGAAAACTAACACACACATGTATGGAAGAGTAGGAGTGATAGAAAACATATTTCCTAATCCTATCTTTCTTTTCTCTCTTTCTTTTCTTTTGTTCCTTTTCTTGAAAGGTGAAGAAAAAATAAGAAGAATTCCACCCATTGCCAATTGCTCTCTGTTCGTAGCTTGAAGAAGAAGAAGCAAAATCAATTCAATTTGATTTCATTTTGTGGAAGCCAACGGGAAAGCACATACAAGCCATTTGATTGGTTGATTTTGCTTTATTAAAACAAAATAAAAAGAAGTATATAATGGATTCCAAATGGCCTAATTTCATTGGCTAAACCTTTAAAAAATTCTTTTCTTTTTCCATTAATTAATAAATACAAAAATATAAATAATATATATATTAATCAAATTAATATATATATAGAAATATATTAATAAAAAAGAAAAAGAGAGAAATATTAGTGTGTATGTATTTATACATATATCATATATCAAATATATACATATATGTATTTATATATTTACATATTAATTTTAATTT
>JAVXUL010129667.1:0-15896 GCA_035590515.1 Trichilia minutiflora
GAGTGCAAAGTCAGAGAATCTCCACTATCCTCGATTTCTGGATGTTGTGTATTGGAAGCCTAGGAGTTTGTACTTTCAGACACGTGTTGTCGCGTGGTTGGTGCGTCCAGAGTAACTTGCTACAAAAGTCAATGAATATGGAAAATCGTGATACTGTACCTGTCACGTCACTCCCGAGTGTTCGAGTGTCTGCACCTCCGAGTGCAGCTTTCAGCTCTCCCGAGAATGAAATCCCTTGGTTCTCGGGAGGCCCTTACACTTCGAGTGGTGGTCCCGAAGACGATAGGATGTAGCATTAGGGAATACACGTACTCTCCGAGTGCCCGCGAGTCTCGGCTTTGTTGGACATGACGTATCGACCCGACCTCCTGAGTCCAGAAAGGCTGGTTGTCGTGGACCCCGAGTCCGAGTGCAAGTTAGCTGAGGATAGCTCATGGGAGGTCCTTTGAGCAGTAGGATCGAACAATATACCCAACGTATCTTGGCCGTCTCTCCGATGATGTTACTAACCGCTCAGGGAGACATCATATCAGAGGTTCATCTAGAAGACAGGTGCATATCCAACTAACCTGGATAAAGGTCTTAAGATAGGCCTCAGCCTGTTAACTGAACTTCACAAAAATATCCTAATATTTACAAACAATTATTACGTTAAAAATACGAATAAAAGTATATAAACATATAATCAATGATTCGATATTACAAATATATATGAATATAATAGTTTATTAATATATTACTTTCTTTATTTATATACTTTCTAAACTTATAAATGATAATAACAATAAATAGAAAGAATAATTCATTTATTAATTTGTTAATTAATAAAATATTACTTCAATATTTGATAAAAATAAGATTTTTAAAATCATATGGATAATGTCTAATATTATTATTATAATAACTATAGGTAAATATATTAATTTATTCATAAATTATAAAATAATGTCTACTCACTATTGTAATTATTAAAGTATACACAAGGAATTATAAATTTTTTTATGCATGTTTTAACCCCTTAATCATATTTTATTATATATTATTATAATTTTTTACTATGAGATAGTATGTACACAATTACGATTACGACAAAAACAATTAATAATGTTATATTGAAATGTTTAATTTAGAAAATAACGGATATTAATTTATTATACTAATTTAAAATTCTTTTAATCAAAATAATAAGTTTTAACAATTTAAACAAATTACTTATTAAATTAAAACATAAGTTATTATATTTTTTATACAATTTATTTCATTAAGTATTAGTGCATTAGGTATTACCTACTAAAGCAAGTAAATTTAACTAATTCACGTTTCTCATTTATCATTTCAGAGCATTTACCAAGAATAACAGCAAAATAATAATATTACATTAAAATAAATTAATTTATGAATACAAATACTTATTATTGATTCGATGACTAATTACTATCAATTTTGAAAGTATTATTTTATAGTGTATTATAATCATGGTCATATTATATAATATTTAAATTTAAAAATTGTTTGTATAATAAATTAATATCTTAGTATTTTCTCATATATTCACAATTCTGAATAAAAATACATTGGTATTTTACATTTGGGGTAAAGTAATTCAATAAACTAAATTTATTTATAATTAGTAGTATGATAATTGTAGTAACAAATATTTTTTGTAATAATAATGCAAAGAAATCAACATATATTATTATTATTATTTTTGAATTTTCTATCAAGGGGTGTAACATGGTGGAGTTGGACATAAACGCTTACATTACGTCCTATTCGATTTTTTAAGTGATCACTTCTTGTAAGAACCTAAAACACATGAATTTTTTTTATTAAAATCAGGTATCGTATGATTTACGATCACGTGCTTTTCAGGATAGATTCTTTATCTCATGTGTTTAATTGATCGCTATAATAATAATTGAATACGTGAATTTTTCTCATCATCCAAAAAAAAAATGTAATTTTTTAAAACAAATTACATTAAAAATAATTATTTTTAGAGGAATATCGGTTGTCCCTTTAATATTTTACTAGTGGCCCGAACACGTGGCAGCACGATTACACCTTTGCAGTACCTGCATGTTGGTCTGCGCCAAGCGAAAAACAAAAACACAGCTATACGTATGGGATTTGTTTAGAGAAGAGCAGGCATTACAGAAATACAAGATTAAAGAGCCGTTTGGTGATAAAGTAGGAAAGATAAAGAGACGAAAGTGGTCACACGAAAGAAAGGAAAGAAAGGAAAGAAAGGCCTTCTACCAATCTACCTGGCTGATTGGAACCGTCAATAGTCAACACATTTAAATCCACACTTTCTTTCACAGGAAAAGTTCTCGAATGCAAGAGTTTGAAAAACCACCAAATTTTTACGCATATCAAACTACGAATATATACATACTGTGCGGTACGATGTGAAAAGTACTAAGCCAAATATTATTATAAATTTAAAATATAACGTAAAAATATGTTAACCCTATTAAGAACTTGTAATACCTTTTTAATTACTCAATTAAAACAGAATCACCATCGGACTAAAGGAACCCTATAATATAATGACAACACATTTCAGGTCACAAAAATCTCACACAATGCCCCATTGCTGTTTTATACAACTTCAGAAAAAGCACAAGATAAGTAAACTCACAAAACTCACATCTCATGTAGGGAGAAATTGCTTTATTTCCATATGACAATTCCGAGGGTTCAGCACGCAATAAGAAACTAGCAAGGAAACAAGAGAAAAAAGACTTGGATTAAGTAAACCAACTTGATGCTTGTTATAACAAGCCATGCCAACTAAGAAACGGTCTCCTGATACTCTTCAGTCAAAACAAAACTCTTTTTTAAGTCAAAATTATTGAGAAAAGTACATGGGTGGCAAACGACTAATCCCATTCTACATATAAAGCTTATTTTAAGTAACTCCATTCTCATTCCGCATCACAATAGCTTAAAGCATTAGATGTTCTAAACTCTTAGTAGGGTTCAACAGGGGCACGGAAGTTTGCACCAGCATAAACGGCATCAGCACCAAGCTCTTCCTCAATTCTCAAGAGCTACAAGGGGAAGAAAAAAAAAAACAATGTCAAGCCCAACAGGCATTAGGCAAAAGCTAAAATAGGATTTTATAGAAATCACATCACAAAATCGTTAAAGAGAAAAAGAAGATGATAACCTGATTATACTTTGCAAGACGCTCTGACCTGCACGGTGCACCTGTCTTAATTTGACCCTAATAATAAACAAAACAGAATGAGAGAGAATTTGAAAAAATTTCAATTAATAATCGTGCGATGGTCTCAAATTCATATTAAAGCATATTACCGTGGCTAAGCCCACAGAGAGATCAGCGATGAAAGTGTCTTCAGTCTCACCACTTCGATGGCTGGCCATCACACCCCACCCAGCATGCTTGGACATTTTAACGGCTTCAATGCTCTCAGTAACAGATCCAATTTGATTAACCTTTTTTCCCAAAAAACAAAAAGAGGAGATACAGATTTACGATTCAGTAAGAGAGAAAATCAATCGAACTATAATGAAGATTCCGATAGTACCTTGAGAAGAAGGGCATTGCAAGCCTTTTCTTTGATTGCCTTCTCAACTCTCTACAAACACAAATGATATAAGAGAAATCTCAAAGAACACAAAAATAAATAAATAAGTAGAAAACCTGAGGGTTTTAAAGCTTCATCAAACCCATGTATAATTCCCTCTAAAAAATCCCAGTAGATAATACATGTTTCTTTACCTTGGGATTGGTGACCAAGAGATCATCTCCCACAATTTGTACTTTATCTCCAATTTCACTGGTTAACTTGGTATAGTGCTCCCAGTCATCTTGGTCAAATGGATCTTCAATTGATACAATAGGATATTCAGAGACAAACGACTTGTATAGATCTTTCAATGCATCTCCTGAGATCTTTTGTGAACCGTCATTATTCTGCACAAATAAAACAAGCCAAAAAGTTTAATACGGGAAAGAGAATATTTCCACAAAAATGGAACACCTACAATTTCTCAGGAAAAAAAATTATCAGACCTGAATTAGAATGGAGGGAAGATAAAATTCTCCGAAAAACTACTAGAATAATGGACTTAGATCTTTGATCATTTTAATATCCTTTTTAACCTTTTACGATAAAACCAAATGTGGCAATTGTAATATTGTAAGGTTAGGTTTTATTTACCCTTTTTTTTAACTATTAGCAATTATCAATACATATTTCCATCCACTTCCGGGTAAAAGTTACAGCAGTGTTAACTGATTAAAGCAAATAATTTTTCCATATTATTGAAGGGTTCAACGGCCTAGATGAATCCCTAAATAGTAACAACACCAGAGAGCCAGGAACACATTTGAGTCCCACAATCAAGTTGTCCCCAGATGCAGTAGCAAACAGGAATAAAATTCCCTCATAAAATACTATACTTGCTCTTCTCAATGCTAATCAAATTATTGAAGAGATCTATTCACACATTTCAGTATTAGGATTATTGAGACATCACTTCACACTTTTAAATTTTCTTTTGCAATAAGTGATTCTCACCTCTTTATAAATCACCAAAAAATTTCCGATCAAAATTTTGAGTTTAATTTTTTTAATTGGAATTTCTCTCTCCCTTTGCTGGGTGTCTCCAAGATTACTGAATCACAAAATTAGGATTTTTCAGTTATTCAAAGAAGTTCCTTGGAAAATTAATAGTTTTATTTTCATTTTTTTCTTTATCTAGAGAGAAAAATGAGTTAATAATCTTCAACACAAAAACTGCACAACTGCAACAAGCCATTAGATCTTCAAAAAGAAAAAAAAATGATTAGGACAGCTGATGGTTCTAGTTCTATGCAAGGTGAAATATATCCAGATATGAATTTAATTTAAAAATTCAACTATATTCACATTTATAAAAACAACCTATCCAGCTGCACCAACCAAATATGACCAGTCATTGAAAAAGTGGCTCATGCCAATACCACAAAATTGCATTCAATCAAAGCTATCATGTAATACAAAACTCACCTCTTCCTTGAAGTTCAGATCGTAAGTCTTATCTGAAGAGTAAAATTCAGATGCAGCCACATCCATTCCAATGACAACCTAACATAACGAAGGAAATTTTATTGAATTTAGTCAACTCCTGCTATATTCCAAATTCATAAAGACAACTTAAAAGAATAAATAAATGACAGGCTGAAAATAGTACTAACTTTGCCTGTGTAACCAGCTTTAGCAATGGCTACATTGAGCAATTCAAGTCCTTCCTTGTTCTCCTGAATTTGCATAATGATAAAATTGTGAACATACAACAGAATAGGATGATAACTAGCCAGTTTTAAAATCATAAGACGTCATCAAACTGTGGTTGACCTGAATATTAGGGGCAAAACCACCCTCATCACCAACATTTGTTGCATCCTGACCATACTTCTTCTTAATCACAGCCTACAAAGAAAAAAGAAAAGGTAATGTACCCGGTAAATGTTAGGAGAACAGAAAGCCATGGAGAACTTTAGAAAAGAGTTAAGAGTGTTTTAAAATAAAACAAGTATATAAGGCCTTTCTGCCTCATTGAAAGATATGGGAAAGAGAAATCCACTTGCAGATATAACATTTAAGGGCAAAGAATTACTATATGCCAGCAACAGAACTTGAATAGCAAAACAGACAGCATGCTCTGCTCTCAAAGGCAATGGAAAAGATGTTATGTTGGAAAGGCTATAAATGCAATCATTTCAATATAATTTTTTCTATTACCAACAAATATCCAGCAGAGAAGGTCAAGACAAGTAAAAGACCCACTGTATAAATCCAATAAATGTATAAACGCAACTCCTATAAATAACCATATAATTAAGCTCCCAATATGCGACAAGTGATAATGAAAATGTTTTATATTTTCTGGTTTATTTCGTACATGATCCCAATAACCAACGAATTATGATTAATAAGTTAAAAAAAAAAAGAAGCAAAAAGAAACCATTAAATAGTAATCCAGTTAGCTAAACCCAAAAAATAAACACCTATAGAAAACTCACCTTCAGATGGTGGTACACTTCCACACCCATCTTCATGGCTTCTTTGAAAGAGGAAGCTCCTACTGGAAGAATCATAAATTCCTGCAGACAGAAGTAGATTAGAATCTTGACAAAGAGGAACATGCTTGAAATACAAATCAAAACAGATATCAAGAAACACACCTGCATAGCAAGTTTGTTGCCTGCATGTGATCCACCATTAATGACATTGAAAGCAGGCACAGGCAACACCAACTTCTTGTTACCAGCAAGATCTGCAATATGCTGCATAAAAAAGAATGGTTTTATCAGACGCATCTGCCAGGAAAAAAAAAAAAAAGAGGAACAAAAAATCGTGTAACTTAAACAGTCTGCCTGGCCCAATATTGGATGGAACTCATTTACAACTTATTGAGTAGCAGATAAATTTTTCCAATCACTTGAATAATCTTTCTATATCAGTAAATTGATGTTTGGACGATAATATACACAAGCATAGAAATATTTACACAGTTTTATAAAAATTACCTTGTAAAGAGAAGTTTTCTTGGCATGAGCCCCAGCTTTGCAGACAGCAAGAGACACAGCCAAAATGGCATTTGCTCCAAGCTGAAAGATAATGGTCAGTATAAACAAAAGTAAATATGCACATGGAACTGAAAGTTATTAACCAATCCAATGTACCTTCTGTTTGCACCAACCCCACTCATTTACAGTTCCATCAAGTTGCTGAACCATGTAGTTGTCAATAGCAGACTGATGAGTTGGGTCCTGTATAAATCAATCCAAAGTCTCAAGAGTTAGCCCAAGATAGAAATATCTAAAATTTTAATATTCAAGGAGAAGTATTCCATAAAAAGAAGTAAGTGGCAATGACAAACCTTGCCGATGAGTGCAGGGCCAATAATATTGTTGACATTGTTAACAGCCTACATAAAATAAATATAATTCATATCAGCACATGATACCAAACAAATGTTTTGCGAGTAAAATAAAACAAGGAGATAACCAACCTTGGATACACCCTTGCCAAGGTAATCTGAACCTCCATCTCTTAGTTCGAGAGCCTCATAAACTCCTATAAACACCAGATAAAATTTATTCAAATGCTTTCAACAATGAAATCAACGGTGATTAATTGTATGATTGATATATAAAATGAAAATCATATACGAACGAAGCAATGATGAACCGATTAACATACCGGTGGAAGCACCACTTGGAACAGCAGCTCTATGCACGCTTCCATCTGATGTTGTCACATCAACCTACACATAATCCTTATCAGTTTATACAGAAACAGTAAGAACATAACTGAAAACACTAACCATTTCAACAGATTTTGAAAATATATTTCAGAAAACAAATTAAAACGAGTAACAGACTCATCCTTCCACCCATCCGCTCACAGAGCAACAGTAAACACAAACCATTTCACCAGATTTCGAAAACATATTTCAGAAAACAAGTTAAACCAATTAACAGAAACAGATTCATTCTTCCACTCAATTACATCGCCGAATCAACTCAGCAGAGTCTATAAGTATTGAATCGACGCTATCTACACTGACAAATCAGTGACCTCGAAAGTATCGAAAGCGATAAGAACTAGTCATAGAGTAAACCTCGGCCGTCGGATTTCCACGGCTGTCGAAGATCTGTCTGGCTTTGACGGCGGTGATCGTAATTGCCATTTCTGAGTTAAATAGAGATCTCGAAAGAGGTAGACTTCTTAGGGAAAAAGAGTCGTGATTAGTTTGCGAGTGTTTAAGCTGATGAGCAGGGAGGGTATTTGTATTTCCAAACGAGGATGGGTTATTTGAGCCGTTAATAATTACCAGCGTTTAGCTTGGTTTGGGCTTATTATCAATTACCTCCCTCGAAATTTGTTGATATTTCATTTAAATAATAATAATAATGCAAAGCAAAAAATTTCTCTCCTTTATTTTTAAAGTATTAGCTATTTTTACCTTCGAACTTTAATAATAATAAAATTTCCTATCTTTATACTATTAAAATATATTTTATTATTATTATTATAACTAAATAATTAATTAATTAAAATAAAAATTAAATTATTAAAAATTATCATAATACCATCATTCTATGACTAATAATATAAAAAAAATAATTACTATTATTTTTACTATATTTATTACCGGTTCAAGACCTAGTCCAATAAATTGTCCAGTGGACCAGTGCCTTGCAATTTATCAAATATGAGTGGTGATAAATGATAATAACCCATTAGGTTTAAGCTAAAACAACGTGCTTCAGTTGGGTCTCTGTTTTACTTTCCATGTAATAAATAGCTTTAAAACTTTTCTTCGTTTTCTTGTGGGCGGAGTTTGGTGGCGCACGTGACTTGTGAGGCGTGAGCGTGAGCATCTAGAACTTGCTTTTTGCCCAAGAAATAATATATTAGAAAAGTCATTATTATTCTTCAACAAGTTTCTTTTATCATAAATATAAACGAATATGAGATTTGAAATAAATAAATTTAGGAATTACGTTTTTTTTTTAATATCATTCAAATATGAGCTTATGATATAATTTTATGAGATTTTAATCTATTTTTTGTTTTGTTTGGTGAAACTACTTTGATAATTTCAATTTTTATGGTTATTATTATTATTATTATTTTAATAATATAATTATAATTAATAAATAATAATTACAAAAATCCTACAAATATAGGTGTAACTATTGTATTATTTTTTTATTTTATTTTATTTTATTTTATAATTGATATGTTTGAATCAATTTATACGTATTTCGATTAATTTCGAAAGAGGTTAGCGCAATATTCTACTGTCACGACTCTCTACTTAAATTTATTTGAAGAAAGCTAACGCAATATTTTAGTGTTACGATCTCTACTTAAATTATAGACACATGTAACTATAGTATCATGTTAAACTTTAATTATTATTTGAGGGTTGAGTCCAAGAGCATGACTCATGTTACGTAAATCTTGATTTCTCATCATTAATACGGGCAATTTATAAAATTACTATGAGTTGGTTTAATTTGTTTTAGTTTAAAATAAGTTATTAGTGCTCTAAAAAAGTTGAAATTTAAAAATAGAATGAATGTATTTAGTAAATTTTATTATTTAAATATTAAAATTTTATGTATTTTTTAATTTAAAATATCAATTGTTATTTTTAAGTAGAATCAGGTCGGATTACTTTGTGCTGTCTTCCACCCGACTTATCAGATTCTTCTTCTTTTGTGATATTCTCAATTAAGTGGAGCTAAATTAAATAATAAAAAGTTTGGAACAATAATTAAATATTAACAGTTTGTTGGATAAAGTTTTTTAAGTTGGTCTTTTAGAGCAGAGCTTTCTATAAGTAGAGTTTATTGTAGTAGATTTTTTAATACAAGAATATTAATTATTTGATTGTCATGAATAATTTTTAGTAAAAATTTTGTATTTATTTTAATAAATAAATTTTTAAAAACTATGTTAGAAAAAAAATAAAGTAAAATATTTAAAATAAAAAGAGAATATTTCAAATAATTTAATTTTTCAAAAAATTTTACTATCAAAAGTTTAAAATTTTGAAATTTTTTTGGTGGAACCAAAATATTTTTAATTTCAAAAAACCTTCTTTCATGACAACTGAATGATATACAAAAATTTTAAAAGAGTTTTTGACCTTAAAAAATCTTTTTTTGTCAGTAAAAAAAGGTAAATCAAACAAACACTAAAAATATCATATTTTTTTCTATTTAAAGAAATTATTAATTGAAAATCTTAAGATGTGTACGAAATATTGACAACAGCTTTTAATGTTGGTCACTATATTCATGAAAATAATTTAATATAATAAAAAATAAAATTTATAAACATATAAGATACAAAGCTCTTTGTAATTAACAATATAGATACAATTAAAAAAATTAAGAATATTATTAAATATGCTGATGAATTATTATATATGTTGCTTTTAAAAATTATTTATAAATTATTTTTAATTTAATTATTTAATTTTTTATACTTTTTGTTAGTTTAGTATGTTTTAAAATCATTTATGTTGTTGGTTTTGGATATTTTATATTTAATTACTATTTATAATATTCATTGTACATATTTATTAATGAATAAAATATTTATTATTCAAATATATATACTACTTCCTCTTTTAATTATACTAATAATAAAATACACATATAAATTATCCTGATAATTTAATTATGTAAATTATTTTTCATAAAAATTGTATCGACTAAATAGTAATATTGTATAATAAGTATGCTGAATGTCTCTGCTAAATATCATAACATGATATTAGTGCGAGTAATATGATGGTTATATTATTAAGATATTAATATAGATTAATAATTAGAAAACTGTTTTCCAAACATAATTGAAATTATGATGAATAACATAAAAGTATATTATAAATGATTTGTTATATGGTTGTATTAGTGTGCGAAGCATTCCTTTTACTTGAGACTTCATAATCATTATTTAGTATATATCCACATAATTTATATAGTGTATAAATACAGAACTAATCATGTCTCATATATAAAAGTCGATTTGGTCATGTGTTGTTTATATCGAAATATGAGTGACTATCAATATGAGACAGGTTAACTCAATATACAGGATTTTGAGGTGCTGTTGACTGGGTCCAAATTCGAATCTCAGTCAGATATTGATAAATATTTGAAACCAAAGTCTTTGGTCAAAACACTTTATAATTACACGAAAGAGCTTGTAGTAATGAGTTCAGAAAGTAATAACCATTAGTCCAAACGATAATCGAGTTTAGGGTTTTTGACATCCGTAAACTCTATCTTAGTCGAAATTAAACTAATAAAAGGAATTTATCCACACAAAACATACAACTAAATATAAAATATTAGATGAATTTTTTTTCATTATAGTTAATGACTATAACATATTATTAGATGTAAACAATAGTCATTAAACATTCCAATAGTTTGAAACGGATTTTATGAGATCGATTTCGGCTCATGATTAATACTAAAGTGAACCCGAGAGGTTACAACCAATAACTTATGCTTGTTCTTATCTAAAGAAAGAATAAATATTATCAGCAAGAGAACTAGTACTCTCTGAAATAATATTAAACCAAAAAGTATAAATAATTTACATGTTAAATAGTTTAATAAACCCGAGTGTTTTATAAATTAACACAAATATAACTTAGAGTAAGTTATAATATTTAATTAATATTTATAAATAAAAATATAATTAAAATATATTTGATCAAAACAAGTTTGACCGGACTTATGATTTATTTATCATAAAATTGATAAATGATTATTAAAGTGATATTTTGTATTTATCATTACAAAACTAAGACTTATTTGTCTTTGATTTAAATATTTTGAACATTTAGATAATTGATGCAAATATTATAAATAGAGGTCAAGTTCCTGATTTTAGATATTATGTCATAAATTTCAAAAGATTAAAAAAATTCACCAAACTCTCTCTCTATACCTACATATTTGGCCAAGGCAAGAAACAAGTTGATTTGATTTCTTAAAGATCTTGTATTTGTGAGGTTATCTTCATCATTATCAAGCTAAAGGTTAGCTTTATTCAAAGTTAATTTGATTGATTTTGTGATTTGGAACCCTAAATGCTAGTTTATGCTTTCGTAACCCTAATCATGGTTTTATCTTCTAATCAACCTTTCACTTTTATCATATTTTTATTAATATCATATTAGCATAAGGTTTTTTTATTTTTAGGGTAATATTGATTTTTAACCTTTTTATTAACATTAATTTTTGTACTATCTCTTAGGTAAATTTATCATTATAAAGTAGTTAATAAACAATATTAAAAATATATTTGAGATTAAAATTTCATTTCATGATAAAATAACTAAATATCAAGCATTAATTAGTTGCTCAGTAAAAAGTGTTTACTAAACATATAAGTTGTAGCTCTAGTATTGTTAACTCCATTTTACTAATATAAGGATATTTTGATAATTTTATTCTATAGGAGTATTTTCATTATTTTTCATAAAATACATATTTGGGTATAATAATTAGTAATCGACACTATATTAAAGTTTATATTTTTGTTTTATAATGCTTTTTTAAATTACGAAATTGTCCTTAAGATTTTCCTTCCATTCTCCTTTATTTCTGATCCTATTTTCTCCTACTTTCGACGTTTGATTTCACTTCGGTTTCTTTTTATTCAATTGTCTCTGAGTCCTTTTTTAAGTAATAAAATTTTTTATCTTGATTAGTGAGAATTTAGTTCCGAACCCTAAGTGGGTCAAAAATTAAAATTTATACCTAAATTGAGAAAAATTGAGGTGATAATTGATAATAAATTCAAATTTTATATTGTCTCTTTATCCCTCAAGTCAAAATAAACGTTTAAATTAATAAGCTTTCAAAATGCACAAAAGAAAGAAAAGATTCTTCTCTCCCTATGCGAGAGCTTCTATTAATTCAAATGAAGTCAACATCAATTATTTAATTTTTCTTGGTAATTAAGAAGGTGGATTCACGAATTCTGAAATTTTTTTCATTATCTATTTATAAAATTAGCAATAATCATATGCTAATCCATAAAGATTATTGTTTGAAATAAAATTTAGGCGAGGCCGTTTGATTAACTAAGTATAATGAAGCTAATAGTGGAATCAATGATGAGTAATGAGTAATGACAGGCATGACGGAGAAATTCAAAGATGTTAACAACTAGGCAGGTGGGTTGGGCCATGCCATGCACACGCCTAATGTCTCTTGTTGCCTCAATTGTTTCTATTTTGTAAAGAAAGCTAATAATTTTCTGAACTACATTGTAGGTGTGTTATAAACTTTATGATAAATGAATTTTATAAAACAAATGAATTATTAATTTTCTAAATTATGCCATTAAAATTTTAAACTTACGTTAATCGGTTAAATAAAGTTAATTTGACATGCTCGTTTTGACGTAATAATTAATTTATGTTAAGTATTTAATACTTAAAATTCAATATTATACAGATAATATTTGTCATTTTCGATAAAGAAAAGGGATTTAAGTCCTTATCTATAAAAGATACTCAGTGACCTATATGTTATTACCCCAATTAAGTTTTGATTGAGTTGGAATTAAGCAACCCACAACACACGCGAGCAGATGTGCAAGGTTTGATCCTTATTTCTAATTTACTTGCCTAGATTAGCAATTACTTACATACAAGAAGAGTATGTCTTCGCTGTAAGAGTGAAATAAAAAAAATAAATTAATTTAATTGTCAATGAAGAGGTGCCATGCAAGTCACAGCTGCTATTGATTGGCCTGCAAATGCAGTATGCAACTAACTTAATAATAATCTCACAGTGATTTCAGATATAATCAAAGACAAACCAATAGTAATAAAGCCTAAGTACCTAATAAAAAAAAAAAAAATTTACAAAAAAATCAATCACATTACGTGGCATATTATGATTCGATGGTCGCTTTAGCGTCCACTGTTGATACAGTAAGCTGATGATATAAATAAACGTACGAGACTCTTCTATGGCAATTGGCAAACACGTCTTGTTTCCTCGGTGTTTCAGACTTTCAGTACTACTACCTTACAGCGAAATGGCAAACCCAGTAGAGAAATTATCGCCGGCCGACGTTACCGAAACGTCACCATTAAACGAAGAAAATCACTCCGAATACTACGAAGAAAATTCGTCGCCTGTCAAGTCGTACGGTTGCGGGTGTTTTCAGGGACTCTGCTTCCGTTGGCGCCGTGGAAGCAATAGATATTTCCTTCATCAGCAACAAGATCATGGGATCAGAGAAAGTTGGTTGAAGAAAAGATTGAAGAAAGTGAAGGAAATTTCCAAAGTCATTGCAGGGCCAAAATGGAAAAGTTTTCTTCGAAGATTTAGAGTTCCTGAGAAACGATCATCAAAACTTCAGTTTCAGTACGATCCTGAAAGTTATAAGCTTAATGTTGACGATGGGATCAATGGGGAAACAGACGGAATCGGGCGGATGGATTTCTCCGCTAGATTATCTGGTTCAACAAATGTGGGGATCGACAGAAGCGAGTTGGTACGGGATCCGGCGGCTTTTTGAGCTTATTATTAAGATTTTATTAATTTTTTTTTTAAATTTTGTTTTTATATAATTCTTTATACATTTTTCTGCACTTTGTAAATCGTTCATTGATCAACGTTTCTTGATTATTCTATATTTCGAATACAACAAATTTAGAGATGAAATTGCTAATTTATATTGCCATCTTGTTTATTCGCTAAAATTTTACCGTACAAGAAATGATTTTGCTTAAGCTCTCTTGCTACATCTTTTAGTATCAAAGCAACTTCCCTAGGTGAAGACTAATTTTTGGAACTCCTTCATCAAACACTATAATCAATTTTTTCACCCAAAAAATAAAATTGGAAGAAAATTCTTATTGAACCAAAATTATAGGGTATTTATCATTCTCCTGATAAAAAAAATATTAATCTTGTAACATTGTTAATTAATATTATTTTAATTTAAAAATAAATTTATTATCTTAATATTTTAATTTTTACTATTATCTAATAATATTTTAATTTTTTGTTTTCAATGTATAGCCCAGGCCCAGCAGAGAGCGCGAGCCCCCCCTTTAGATTTAAAATTGCGATAAATATTTCTTATTAAATCCCTTACTTGTTTGTCTTTTACAGTATAATAACTGATCTACTTCTAAACTTTTATAAAAATTTAAAATATAATTTATAAATTTTTATGTCCTTCAAAATATAGAATTTATTAATTAAATTTTATACATTTCATATAATTTTTAACAATAATTTTATAAAAATTAGAAGTATAATAATGATTAGATTGTAGAAAAAGATAAAATATGAAAAGAATTAGCTTGATAAGAATATTTGTCATTGTCCAACTTTCAAAACTCATAGAAATTTATGACAAAATATAAAGTAGGAAAAAATTTTGTAACAGATTTAGTATGACAAAATTATTTGAAGATATCTCTGCAACATATATATGCAGCTATCTAATTATATATATATTAATAATAAACAAAATAACATCGTATTGAAATAATCTTATAAAACCTATAAACTTAAATCACAAGTAACAAACACACACACACACACACATATTTATCTATCTATCTATATTTTAATTTTATTTTATTTAAGAAAATGCTTCTAAAAAATTTTAAAAAATAATTTTAATGATAAGATGATATTAAAGCTGGGATTAATTTAATAAAATCAAATTAAAGTTTAATTTTTCTAATCTATCTTACTGTTGCCAAACTAGTATTGTTATCATCACTTTCTTCCCTCATTTTTTTTTTTAAAATTATCATAGCTAAAATTAAATCATAATTGTTTATAATTAATTCATTATTATAAAAAATATTATAATTAAATTAAGCTGTTGATGTACATGGAGTCCATAAACTAATTTTTTTTATTTATAATATTTTTGTTTTTAATTAATATTAAAAAATTTTAAGTGGATAAAAATTTAAACGAACATAAAATATTTATACATTGATATATATAAATAAAATAGAATTAAAAACACAAAAAAACTATTAAAAATTTGTAGATATCTGCACGAATTTGGTATTAATATAAATGTACAAATTTGGCATTAGAAATGGCAAATGGACTAGATGGGTTTGTAAATAGTATAACTTCCATATGATTTGATCTACTAAAAGGAAAAGGATTGTGCTGGGTCGATAGATTAAGTCTATGGACTGGATTCGACACAAACATCAAGGGCTATCAAATGGGTCAGATCAGACTTAATCGATTCAGATTATTTTAGATCAAGTATTTAAATGGGTCAGACTGGATTGATCCGTTTAATAAACGGGTTAATATTCTCAATGTTAACCTAATC
>JAVXUL010129677.1:0-15895 GCA_035590515.1 Trichilia minutiflora
TAAAAGTGACATATCAACCAAACCTGGTCTCTATAAGAAGGATTAAAATGCAATATTTTTGAAGTTGTTCAAAAATTTCAAGAAATAATAATTAATTATTAATATTATTGCTTAAGCCACTGTCACTAATATTGATTAGTGTTTTTTGTTATTAAATTTTAATTTATTGAAATTAAAATTTAAGCATATAATTGTTTCATTCAACTAGAAAAATGATGTTAATTACTCGAAATTAAAATTGAATGGAATAATGATTTTAATTAAATTTTAATGAATATAGAATTATCAGAATTCTAGTGGGAGTTATTAAATGACACATATCAACATAATCAGTAATAAATTAATTATTAATTTATTAAGTTGATATTATCAAATAGTAATGGACTAAGATTTAAAATAGATGTAACTTGTGAAAATAATATAGTGTTTAAATCCCATCACTGTACAATAAAAGAGACCTAAATAAAATCCTCTCTTAATAAAATATTAGGCTCAAACCTTTCAATGCAGTTAATAGATTATTATCATTTTTGATGGGATAACTCAATAACTGTCAAGTGAAGAACCCTCACAAGATGTCATAGTCTAGTTGACTTGTTTCTTGATAGGGTCTGTCAGGTGAGGGGTTTGATTGCTACCTATTTAAGAAAGGGTATTGAGTCTAGCTTAACTAGGTTCAGGCACCAATAACTGTCAGGTGAGGTATACAAGATATAGAGATTGATTGATTATGCCTTGTAAAGAGTTACAAACAAAAATATTTTTTGATTTATTATACCTATTTAACCAATAACTGTCAGTTAAGGTTTTATGAGTTTAATAAGAAAATAATCGCCCATTAACAAATTATAATAAAAGTAAGGGAATATGGGATTTAATTTAAGTAGTGGGAGCACTGTTTAATACAAATGGTTTGATATATATTTATACATACTAATGTATTTGTTTTTCCTGTAGATTAATCAATAGTCAAAACTCTGTCAAGTGATAATGGCTAATCCGTTAGTAAAAATCCTCGACACTCATAAACTTATTGGACATAATTTTAAAGTCTGGTATAGGAATCTAAAAATAGTTCTAGATTTTGGAAAACTTAGCTATATTATCGATAAACCCGTATCTAAAATCCTTTCTACTAATACATCTCCATATGAGAGAGAAACCTTCCAAAGATGGAAGGATGATGGTAATAAAGTAAGATCATACATGTTGGCCTCGATGAGTGATAACTTACAGGCCCAGCATAAGGACATGTAGGATGCCCATAATATTTATCACTCTCTGCTAGAGATGTTTAGAAAAAGTTCACGTATAAGATGGTATGAGATGTCTACTGCCTTATTTGGCGATAAGATTAAGTCCAAGAGTGCCCCTTAATACACATCTTATGAATATGATTAATTTGATAGGGTAATCGTATACCTTGGGTTTTCTATAGATGCTGCACGACAGTTGGATTTGATCCTACAGCCTCTTCCTCTGAGTTTTGACCCGTTTGTTACAAATTATAATATGAACAAACTGGAATTGACTTTTCCCAAGTTGCGAAAAGAGACTGTTCTTGCCACAGTTTCTTCTTGTAAGAAATCGAAGAATAAGGGTAAGAAATCCTTTATACTTAAACCCAAAGGAGGAGTCTCTAAGAAAAAGGGTAAAGATAAAGGCAAACGGGTTGCCAAAAGTTAAACCAATGATGAGTGTCATCATTACAACAAGCATGGACACTGGAAAAGGAATTTTCCTTTTTATTTAGAGAGCTTGAGATAGAGGAGGGCGTCAAGTGCGCTTGCATGTCATGTTATTGAAACTGAATTAAATGTTATTTTAAATTCACATTCATGAATCATAAATTCAGCTGCTACCTCACATATTTGTATATATTTGCAAGAATTTCACAGTAAGCAGTTACTGGAAGATGGAGCCGTCTTATTGAAGATGGTAAATGGTGCAATAGTTACCGCCACTCACTTTGGGATATGTAGATTAATTTTGATATTAGGCTATTGTATTATATTGTACAATGTTATGTATTTTGATACGGCCAATAGAACTATTTTATATGTATATCTTTTGTGTAAACAGGGATATACATTTACTTTTAATGAATATAAATATTGTATTTATTTTAAAAATAAATTGGTTGGCACTGGTTTGGACTTATAATTCCATTAGGTTCTGAACCCTAACCAACTTGTGAATCTTGTCTCCAAGAAAAAAATGATCAAATTACCCTTTATTGGTAAAGGGAAAAGACCCAATGAACTTCTTGAATTAATACACATAGATATGTGTGGACCCTTAGAGAAATGGCTAGAGGTAGTTTCTTATACTTTATAACCTTTACTGATGATTATTCACGGTATGGTTATGTGTACTTATTGAAAAGTATAAATCTGAATCATTTGAAAAGTTCAAAGAATTCAAATATAAAGTAGATAAACAAATGGAAAAAGTATTAACATTCTATGATTTGATCGTAGAGGAGAATACTTAAATATTGAGTTTCTAGATTTTTTAAAATTAAATGATATTATATCTGAGCTTATGCCTCCTTATACACCACAGTATAATGGTGTATCAAAAAGGAGGAATCGTATATTACTTAATATGGTATGATCCATGGTGAGTTTCACTGACTTACCTACATATCTTTGGGGATATATTCTGTACACTACGATGTACATGTTGAATAGGACTCCATCTAAAGCAGTTCCTAAAATACCATATGAGATATGGTATGAGAAATTACCAAGCTTAAATTATATGAAGCCTTGGGGATGTCTAGTTTATGTTAAAATTATTAAATCTTATAAGATGGATGTAAGATCTGAACAAGGTCGATTTATAGGATATCCTAAAGAAAGTTTAGGGTACTACTTCTACTTTTACGTTAATTAAAGTAGTTCAATCAGCAGACACATACAATTTCTTGAGAATCAGTTAATTGAGGAAGGTGGTGTTGGTAGAAAAATCAAGCTCACAAAAGAGTTTAGAGAGTTTAAGTATGATCAAAGTCAGATAGATGAACCTGTTGATATACATAAATCTATTCATATTGATGAACCTATTCTATCTGATCCTTAGTCTTTTATAGACCAATCTCTTCGTAGATCTATTAGGATATCATGCTCTCCACAAAGATATTTCTTCCTGTCAGATAATGATTTTAAATCATTCATGATGGGGGAAAATGAATAGAGGGAAGATCCTAGAACCTATAAAGAGGCAATATTAGATATCAATTCTAGAAAATGGCTTGAAGCCATGATATCTGAGATGGATTGCATGTATGCTAATTAGGTGTGGTTACTCATTGATCCATCAAAAGGAATTGTTCCTATCGATTGTAAATGGATTTACAAAAAAAAGATTGGCAAAGATGGAAAAAATGACACTTATAAAGCAAGACTGGTGGCGAAAGGTTACAGTAAAAAATATGGTATAGACTATAATGAAACCTTTTCATTAGTTGCCATGCTTAAGTCCATATATGGATTAAAGTAAGCTTTCAGAAGTGAGAACATACAATTTGATGATGCGGTCAAATCGTTTGACTTCATCAAAAAATATTGATTAACTATGTATTTATAAGAAGGAAAATATATGAAACATTTATAACCACTGTAGACATCTATTGGCTTGTGTCTGATGCCCTTGGGTTCATCATGAGCTGGATATAAATATATACACGAATATTTCACAACACTTCGATACAACTTTTTGTAATCAAAGTTATCAATGATCATGAGTGACCTATAGTAAGATATCATAACCCCCAGACACAATGAATAAAGATTTCAAATTAGCCCTCAAAGTCATGTATGTATGTAGTAAAGTTCCTCTACTATTGACTCCCGATTGAGTACAGGTCATGGTACAGTCAAACCCCTAACTTAATCATAGGATCAAAAACCCAAATCATATACGAAATCCAATTATTCGAAAACACATTTTTGAATAAGGGTACTTTGGCTAAAGATTTAATCCTCGTGTATGACATCCCTGCCTAGAACCTCAAGTTCAAATATCTAAGCCAATAGATTCCATTTTTAACATTACCTGTCCTCATACAAAAAGAACACATTGCCATCAGGCTTCTTTCATCAGGCATGGCTAGCCCGATACGATATACCAAGTGAATGATATGCCTCAGTGTAGAGAGCAGCCGTGATATCTCAAGTTAAAGAATTAGTGGTACACTAGTACAGCTGTACAACTTATCATTGATTGTGGATATTCACCTATGTGATTCATCGCGATTAGTCACGTTTAGTAATATGTTCATAAACGTATTACCCATGTTTATACTCTCCTAACATGAGACTCGTCACTCAACTATTAGCATCGAATATTAATCATTGACAGCAACAAAATATGCAAGTCATACAATGCCATCATCTCTAATGGCATAGCCTCAACCAGGAACTTATTTGGATGTATTCAAATCATAGATTTTGTTCTCATATCTACAACACATTGTAGATAAAGTCTTGATGTATAATACATCAAGGGATCTCATTTTGCATTTATAATCAATTTATCAAATAATATCATAATTGATGGAATGCAAAATGATATAATAAATGACATTAATTAATTATAAATAAATTTACAATTAATACTCATACTATGTTGATCTCAATTAGATTTTACACCAAAGTACAGGTAGTCTTGTTATAGAATAGTTCGGTGAGTCCAAGTGTCGTATCCACTAGGAATATTTTTTCCAAGAGTCCAATTGGTTATGTTCAAGGAAATATCCAATAGAAGAAATCCAATAAAAAAGTAATGGATCAATTTTAAAGAAAAAATTATCAAATAAGAGTTAAATATAAATTAAAATACTAAGGCTTTGGAAATTGATATGTTAGGATAATGGTTAGTAAAATAGATCCCTTATTTAACTCAATGGAGATTAACTAAAGAGTTATCCCAATCGAAAGATGAAAATCGTTTAATGCATGAAAAATATATTTTCTTCAAAAAATCAATATTTGATTAAAAGAATGTCTTTAAATTAATTAATAAAAAAATATAAAAAAAATATTTAAGACATTTAATGTTCAAAGCAATTTTTTGTACCATATATCTACAATGAATCAAAGAAAGTTTTTTCAAGGATTCAATGTGTCACATGTTTACATAAAAATCAGAGAGTTTAAATACTTAAAAATATTTTTCAAAACATGCATATGTAATTAATAAAAAGAGTTTAAATATTAAAAATAAAGATAGGATCTAAAGAACATACCATACATTCTTATTATCAACCTTCTAACCTTAGCTAGAACTTTAAAATTTCATGGAGATGAGAGAACGAAAATTCATTATAAACTAATTGTAATACATTAATTTACATGCTTAGAACACAAAATAGTCCTTTTATTTTAGGCAAATATGAGAGTTAAATTTTAAAGTAGGGAGTTGTAATATTTGACAATTAAGTTGAAAACCTTGACAAATGGAGTTAAAATATTCCGACCACCACAAAAACGTCATGGATGACCTCAAATATGAATGATTCAACCCTTACAGTACACATGAAAGTTGTAGATATTTGAATCCTCTTTCAAATTCCACTTGTCTCAAGTCAATCAAAAGTTATGGGCCAATTACTGAAGTAAGGTCAGGCTGGATTGGAACAGCAACAAGACTTGATTAATGGCATCAAAAGTATAACTTAGAGCCTGAACTGATGGTTGGACCAAACATAAAAGTTTTATCCCAACGAGTTAGATTTCCAATGGATCAAAATTCATCTCAATATCTCTCTTGGATGAAAATTTATGCCCTTTTTACGTTCACTACACAAAAAATAAAATTAACTAAAATTACAAAAAAAGCAAATTTTATATCAAAAACTAGAAATATGTATGAATGGAGAGAGTTAATTATATTTTAAAGTATAAAATGATGAATTTAAACGTTAGTACACGTAAACTTTTATGTACTTATCAGCTAATAGTTACGAACTGGAACAAATACAGTTTTATTTGAAAACCTTAACACATTTGAACCGTCGATTGATAGTAAAATAGTTAGAAAGTTAGGATAATTTCTTTTATATGATAATAAATCAAAAGATATTGAAGTAAGTTCAAATGTTTTCATTATATATTCTATAGTTCGAAAGGTTAGATATAAGTTTAGTTTAGATGAAAATATAATATAGTTCGAAATTAGACATACCAAGATTAGTTTGAAATTTTGATAATGTAGCTATAGTACGAAAGTTTATATTTAAACTAAGTTTGAAAGTTTGGATAGAATATAGTTCAAAAGTTAACATGCGTTGTTAGTTCAAAAGTTGATAATATAGTCGTAGTTCAAAATTTTGAATCTTCTGTAAGTTCGAAAGTAAAAATACAATTTAGTTCAAAAGTTTAGATAGAACATAATTCAAAATTTCTATTGAACTCTTCTTCTCTGGTTTGAAGATTCGGGTAATCTCTTGTTAATATACAGTTGTTTTAGTTGGTCAGACCCAATATCTTAGCAAATGTTTGCTATTAACCTGATTGCAGTTAGCACTACTTAACCTATTAGTTGTTTTTCAGGGATTCAAGAAATTTGGGAATAAAAAAACAGATCGGTTTCTCAATGATAAGGTAAAAAATTATCTTGAAAATTAAGAAGTAAAATCAAAATTCTGAATGTTTCTTTCTATTTTTAGTCACCATTTATTTTTATTTTTTACTTTACTCTTCCGAGTTTTATATTGATTTCTTCCAAATACTGATTGGTGTACATGAAGATGATAAAATAAGAAGACTAATGGTTTCTGTCGTGTTAATTTTCTAGCATTAGTTGTGTCTTCCATTTTCTTTATGCTTTAAGTCTAATGGGTATAGTGATCCTTTTGGTTACTTCACTGGATGATCGTAGGAAATGTAGTGAAGAGAAACACTGTTAAAATTTAAAGCAGTTGGGATGTACCTAGGAGAACTCATAGCTGCATTTAGGCAAGGAAAAGTATGATTTGGTGTTTAATATATTAATATTCATGCATTATGCAATTGACATTAGTTGTAAATTCATACTTGTTAGTAATTTTTGTTGATGGGTTTGGTTCTCCTTTAATTTTGTATTCATACAGACACTTTGTGAAGTGTATGTTCTTGTATATATGTATATGTTGCAGTGGGAAATAATTCTTGATTTGGTGGAGTTTGGGAATATTCAGTTATTTTCTGTGATTTTGGGTAGATTATCATTGGTGTGTATGCTTTATGTTTTGGATCTTGGATCTTGGCTACACTGATTTAAATTTGTATATGTGTTGGTTTATGGTTCCGTCCAATAGATAAATTTTGTCATATTATCATTCAAATCAAACTTTGATCTATATATTAGCTATACTTGCACCATAATTCTTTCTAAGCAATAGTATAAAAATGAAGATTTTAAATCCCCTAATTTTTGTTTAATTTCTTTGCTTATGCATATGAAGTATATTAATTTACATTGATGTTGTTGATTAACAAAAAGAGTTTTACTATAGAAATAAAATAAACATTATTTAGCACTTGGTCTTATTGACATGAAACCAAGAAAAAAGTTCTATAAAAATCAATGATGTATGGTTCTATTCTGGTTTGCAGACCACTTATGGTTTGAGACTCATTTTATATACAGGTGAAGGTGAAAGTGAAAGTTTTCATGTGGAAGTAGAATGAGTTTCTTTAGTTTCTTTTCAATTGACGTACATCTAAAAAGGATGGTTAAGAAATTACTCGATAGGTCTGTGCTCAAAAACTTTTCTCTATTCTAGTGTTTTCTATCCTGAGACTAAAATAGTCATAATATAAGAGAAATTTTGATCAACTTTAGAAGATTTTGTGCATCTCAAAATATATGTATATAGTTTTTTATTACTCTGCTTTTTATGCTAATGATATTCAAGTGCAATTATTTCTCATTTATGGAGTTATTTCCTCTACCATGCTTAAGATTTAATCATCTACTTGAGGTTCATGTGATTTTATAAAGATTTCTCTTTTGTGTTTGATGTTGATGATATTAAGGAAAATTATATTTGATATCTCAAATTTGTTTTATAGCTAGTTTTGGATCTTTCATGTATATGACTATAAAATTTTTGATACAAAGAATTAATATTTGCAACTAAAAGGGAAAAAAAAAGCTATCCGATTAATTTTGTCTAAGAAGTAAAGAGAAAATATTTTTTTTCTTTCTTCATACTAATACTATTTATTAAAATATTTAGATCGAAAGATAATATACATGTAGTTTGAAATTTGTACCCTTATTTTGAAAGTTGTATGATTACACATAATTCGAAAGTTATATCCTTAAACATAGTTCGACAGTTATATAATTACACTTAATTCGAAAGGTTTATGATTATACATAATTCAGAAGTACTTATATATATGTGCACTTAGTTTGAAAGTTATATATGTGCACTTATTTCAAAAGTTGTATAAGTACACTTAGTTCAAAAGTTGTATAAGTACACTAAATTTGAAAGTTGTATGATACATTAATTTCGAAAGTCAAATTTATAGTTAGTTCGAAAGTTCAATTTTTATTTAGTTTGAAAGTTATGTTATTCGAAAATAGGTATACTTACACGTATGTATTATAAATGTGAGCTAACTTCTTATGAATGTAATTTGAATATGTTCTTTTGGAGATACAAATCGACGATGTCTAATACAATGCTAAAGATTCCAACATCAGACCATTTCCCTATAATGGTGTTGACACAGTCATGTTTGTCGATGAATGGTTAAATAAAAAATAATTTGACCAGGCAATAACAAAGATTGTTTAGACAAACTTGTTTAGGGTACTTCCTTAATATGGGGGATATTCATTTCTCAGGGAGTTTAGTCCATTCTGTTCTTCTTCAAGAGGTTGTGACTGATGAAGAGATGTGCTTTACTTTTGGAAGCACAGACATCAGGTTTTCTAGACAAGAGTTTGGGCTAATTATAGGCCTAAAATTTGGACATTATCCTATTTTTGAGGGGAAGAGTGATCGACTACTGAATGCGTTCTTTGGTGGTCGTGTGGGGATAGATTCGTGTACAGAATGAACAAAACCATCTTCTTTGCCAACACTTATTCTCGCTCTTGCTGCACCAAATGGCAGAAGATTTAAAAGCACAGGAAACCAATTAATATTCGACATGGTAACCTACAATGCATACAAGTATAAAATAAATGTTAATGAATAGAAATATAATCCCATTAGAATAACAAGCCATTTGTCCAACAATAGATAATAACTTACATAACAAATAATTAGTTCAAATGGAGGGGTATAGGTTCTCGACATGTAAAGCGCTTGTGTCTAATACCACGACATCTACTATATTGTTTTATGTTAGTGTGTATGCCCTAAAAACTATTCGTGTTATCGATTTTAGTGCTTATGATCTTGTATAAACTATTATATTTATTAAAGAAAGAAATAGTTTTTATTTATATACGTTTGCTACTTCCTTTATTTTTTATGTAAATGAATGAAGAATGTATGTAAATTATCCGGATAATTTTATTTAATTGTTAAATAAATTATCAAATCGTTCCCTACATACGTGGTGTGGAACAGGCAACTATATCACATAATAGGCATATTAGTTGTCGTCTAATGATATTATATGATAATATATGTAGGTTGATAATATGTGTATTATCATAAGGGCATTAGTATAGATTTATAGTTGATGAACTATTTATCGAACAAGATCGAATATCGATGAATTACATAGTCTGTATGTAGTAAATGATTTATCGATAGATTGTAATAGTGTAAGACGTAATCCTTTGACTTGAGACGTTTGGAATTGGACTCTGTATGGATGGATGTATTTTATATGGTGTATACATGCAAGACTAATCACACCTTGTACAAGAAGCCGATTTGGGTATGCTTTGTTCATATAGGTGTTCGATTGATAGTCAAGATGGGATCTGTTGGCTCGATATATTAGACTGAGAATTCCCATTACCTCTGTCCGAGTTGAGTTCTTAATCGAATATCGGTATGATGTCTTAATTATAAGTCAATGTCCATTGCATAATATTAACATATGATCGACGATTCGAAGGTGAATCGAGATTAGGGTTTTGACAGTCCATGAACCCCTATCTCGATTAGGATATGACAATGGAAGGATATTACTCACACGTTACATGCAATCAATGAAAGGTTTGATGAAGATACTTATTCATTATGACTTAGGGATTATGGCGCATTACTAGATACTAACTATAGTCGATGAGCAACCGAAATATTCGGAGTTGAAACATTCGACACTAATTCACAGTTAAGTCACGGTGAACCTTCATGGTTCACCAAGTCTTCTAACGCTTTTTCACATGAGTGAGAGATTAAAATATTATCGAGAGAGGGCTAGTACTCTCATGATAATATAGAAATAGGCCAAAACTGATACGTATAACGGTTATACGTATCAATGAAGCTTTAAAGTGTTAAAGAGATGATATATTGATATCATAAGGTTATTTAGTGTATTTTTAAATTCCTTGAACATTTCAAAGGAATCGGATTCGTATTTTAATAAATACACATACCCATATCGTGATATATTATTGATAAAGATAATGAAATAGTCAAATCCTCCTCTGGCTCTGATGCTAAATGGTCATCATACATCAGTATGTATGAGTTCTAATAGCTTCTTCACTCTCTCACCTTTACCTTTAAAACGAGATTTGATCATTTTTCCTTGAAGATATGATTCACAAGTTGGTAAGGGTTATGAACCCAGTCAATTCAAAATTCCACTTTTCCCAATCCTGTCTCCAATATGACTCAATCTATAGTACCATAGATATTTAAGATTTATTTGACCCCGAATTCTTTTATTTGTAATAGATTTAATTGAATGATTATCACTCAATTCTAGAACATATAATCCATTTGTATTTACTGCTTTGCCCACCAATACATTTCGAAAATGTATTAAATATTCATTTTTAGTAAACTGTACACTATAATCATCTTTATATAGTACAGATATTGATATGATGTTTCTGATGGCATGAGTAAAATACAATACAAAATTTAATTTAAGAATGTGTCCACTAGACAATTTAAGTGCATAAGATCCTTTGGCTTCAGCAGTAACTATTGTCCCTTTAGTCATTTTGAGTACGATTTTGCCTTGAGACAATACTAAACTATTCTGTAATATTTGTGGAGAGATACAAACATGAGATATAGTTGTCGAATCTAATATCCAAGAATGATGATCTGAAGTGATACTCAGTTCATAGTCGATCATCATACAGCTACGTGTACCTTCTAGGAGGTATTGAGAAAGCTCCTCATAATATGTTCCATTTTTCTCCCACTTAAAAAATAATTTTTCTTTATTACTTTTTGAAACTCAGTCCACATTAAACTTTCACAAGTCTTTAAGTTTTAGTGGAGAACGTCATTAATAGTTTTAATTTTTATATCAATATATCATAATATTTGAGATGCTGAAAAGAAATAGAAAAACAAACTTATTAGTGATCTTGTATAATGTATATTAATCAACAAATTTGATTTATATAAATTCAAATAATTTTGAATAATGACCATTAAACAATTTGACAATTATTTACAGATACTAATCAAATTAGTTCCCACAATTTAATTTGAATCCTATACTCACCAAACAGGACTCCAAAGTTTCATTGGAATTTTGTTATTGTTATTAATGGGAAATCAATATCTTATCAAAGTTAACCAACCTCACATTTTAGAAATCTTGATCAATTAACCCTAATAAGTAGGAAACTCATTTTTATTTACATCTCCATGTAAGATTTGATTATTTATATAGTCCTAACTTCGAATGCCTCACATTTTAGAAATCTTGACACCCTAGGCTAGTTAAACCCGAACCATTACGCTTTTTTAAAGTGTTATTTTCACCTCTCCCTCATATAATAAAAATCTTGATCAAGGTGAAAATAAGCACCCAAGAACCAAATAACGGATTTTTATAATACAAATCAATATCCCTCACATAATAGAAGTATTGGAATACTAATTTATGTCAAAGACTTTAACGTTATTCCACAATAAGAGGTAAGGATTTAATAATTATCATAGGGAGTCATTTTAAAATTTTAAATAAATTATTTATTAAAAATATTAATAATATTATTCATCATATGAATAAATATTATTATTTATAAACAATTTTATAATAAAATGTTTTGATCAATATATAATATTCATTCAACTTTTGAATAAATATTATTATGTTAAAAAATATTTTTATTATTAAAACACTTTTAATAAAATTTTAAGCCATTTAAAATTCTTTTAAAGACTTTTTATTGAAAATACTTTATTTATCATATGAATAAATCTTTTTAAAAATAATTTATTCATCTTATGAATAAATCATTAACTTACAAAAGCATGATTTTATTAACAATTCATTAATTGTTAATGCACATATAACCATTACACATTTTATCTAGAAATCATAATTCTGATTTGAAAAACTAACTTTTTCATATATGCTTGTGTTTCAAAAATCTAGTCCTACAAGTTTTTGTGTGGTATTCGTATTTTGATTTTGTTTTAAGAATAATAATCCTTGTCATACAAGAATCATGTGTTTGTGTATTGTTTGTGATAACTAGTCACACTAGTAATCTTGTTTTTACTTGTTTAGAAAATTGCATTAGATAAACAATGCTAACTGATCAAACTGGACCAACCGTTCATTGAATTGATTAATCCTTATGTTGACATGATTAGCATGCCACACTAATTTTAGTATTAGTAATCCTTACTAATTCTGTTTATCAAATCTAATTTGAGAACCTAAGCGTAATATTTTGTTTCTATCTATCTACATTTATACACATTTTAATATACATAAATCTACATATACATGTATTATATGCATATTTAAGAACATGTGCAACTAACATATACATACACAACAAATATATATATGCATATTCAAGTTAAATGAAAATAAGATAGATAGATAGATATCTAATATATACAATTCATGCATTTAATCAATATTAAATACATTAACAAAATAAACAAGCTTAGTAATATGCATTTAAATATTTTAAACACATATTATTTTATTTTCTATGCAATCAATATTGCATACAAGCAAAACATGATTATTCATTTATCACATAAATAAATCAAAGGTATAAAATATATACATATATTTAACATATAAATATATATATATATATATAATACATAAACAAGTTGGCAACATTAAAACACACCTTATATTAATAATATACAACACAAAATATATTTATATTTAAATATTATTAAAAAAATTTCGGACAAAGTCGATGTGTTGTTTTTATTAAAACAAGTTAATAAATAACCAACATCACTCAAAACGCGAGTTGGGACGTGTTTGAAGTCCGAAAACACGAAAAAATATCGTAAAAAATTTTGTGACAAAACAGAGCAGGTGGCGGTGCTCAAGTGCCGCAGATGGGCGCAACTGGTGCGGTAGTGTGGGTGGTGTGACATTCACACGCCTACACCAGGGTTGGCCACTCGCCCATCCACTAGTAAGGGGACAGGCGCATATGCCGCACATGCCTGCCACAAAAAAAAGAGACCATTAGCCCATACACCTGGATTTTACAAATTTTTTCCCTACAATTTTAATTATTTTCAAAGCAAAACCAAGCCTCAAAACACTTTATAACACATCCAAATATTTGTTAAAAATACCCGAACACATCAACAACCCCATTTGGTACATAAAAACTCTTCTCCATGTCAAGTGTACACCAATATGCAACCATTGCACATAATTGAGTTCCAAACTCAATTTTTTTCATTTTTGCCTACTCAACCATCATTCCTAAGATGCCTTTATCATATCACCTATCTTAGAAACACCATGTAAGTGGTGGAAAATAATTTTACACCATAAAAACCAAGATGACACTAAGGTGCCCCAAATGTGTATCCTTTTTTGCATCCTCAAAACCACAAGCATATATTCAATCAAATCATGAACCTAACATGCTCTTATACTACTTGAAGGTTCTATGGCCTAAATCATGCTTAAAATATAAGTTTTTGAGTAAGAAATCGTAGGCTAAATACCATGAAAACAATGGAAATCATAAACAATTACCTTAAGGCTTCGAATGCTCTTGATGCAAGGATGAATATTTGATGAAGATGAAGCTTAAAACCATAAGCTCTATCCACTTTTCACCATCGTCTTGCTTTCCCTTCATGTGGCCGAAATTTAGGTTGAGAGAAAAATGGAAAATCTCATTTTTCATACCAAAAATAATTGAAAATGAAAAATATTTATATTTTCTTTTATATTTAATTAATTATGTATTTATCTTGTAAATATTATAATTAAATGGAATCATTGTGATACAACCAAAACCATCTGATATGTGTAAAACCATACAAATGGACCAATGAAATTAAAACACAAAATCAAAATATAAATCTATTATATAATGACAAGTGTTTAATTTGTATTCATTAAGAAAAAATAATTTTTATTTTATTATTTAACATTTAAATAATTTATTTAATGATTAAATTAATTAATATTATGTTTAAATAAAATTCATAATTATGATACAATTATCATAATGCCCTTGATCACATTTACATGTAAGGGTAAAACGGTCTTTTCTATCTAAATTAAACACTTTAATTTAGATTTTATCATTTTATATTAAAATTATATTTTAATATGTTTGATAATCAAAACTATCAAATTTAAATATGTAATTTGTAATAAATTACACACATGTATCATATTAGGGGTAAAATAGTCATTTTATACTAAATAAAACTATTTCATTTAATTTTTATCATTTTGCCTTAAAATCACATTTTAACATATTTAATAATCATTATTATCAAATTTGACAAGTTATTTACATTAAATAACTTTATGATATCATTATATCATTTCTTTAACATTTAAAGAATATATAATACGTATAATCATTATGCATATTGGTTTCGGCCTTATATATATTATCATGAAGGTGCTAGCCTTCTCCCGATAATATTTTATCTCTCTCTCATGTGAAGAAGCGTTCGAGGATCTTGGTGGACTATGAAGGTTCACTTTGACTCAGCTAGCAACTAGTGCCGAATGTTTCAACTCCGAATATTTCGATTGCTCATCGACTATGGTATTAATCTAGTAATGCGCTATAGTCCCTAAGTCACGATGAAGAAGTATTTTCATCAAACCTTTCATCAATTGCACATGAAGTGTGAGTAATATCCTTTCATCATCGTATCTTGATCGAGCTGGGGGTTCATGGACTGTCAAAACCCTAATCTCAATTTTACTTCGAATTATCGATCATATGTTAACATTATGTGATGATCATCGACTTATAATCAAGACATCATATCGATATTCGATTAAGAACTTGACTCGAACTAAGGCAACAGAAATTCTTGGCCCAATATGTCAAGTCAACGGATTCCATCTTGATTGTCAATCGAATATCTATATGAACAAAGCATACCCAAATCGGTTTCTTGTATAAGGCATGATTAGTCCTGTACGTATATACTATTTAAAATACACCCATCTATACAGAGTCCGATTTCAGAAGTCTTAGGTCAAAGGATTACGTCACACACTATTATAATATATCAATAAATCATTGACTATATGCATACCATATGATTCATCGATATTCGATCCTATCTGATAAATAGTTCACAAACTATAAATTTACACTAATACCCTTATGACAATATTCATATTGAGAACTGATCTCACTTAGATTGTGTACCCAAGTATAGGTAGTCTTGTTGTAGAATAGTCTGGTGAGTCCAAGTGTCGTATCCACAAGGAGTGTTTTTCCAAGAGCCAAATTGGTTGTGTTCGAGCCAATGTCC
>JAVXUL010129698.1:0-15894 GCA_035590515.1 Trichilia minutiflora
AGAATTTCTACAGTGAATGGGGATGTGAAGGTAGAGGTGCGAACATTCTCCATCTTTGGCCTCTCTTCCAGTTTAACAACCCCTTGTGCCTTTATTTCGTGTAGTATTTTTCTAACACACTCCTCCACTTCCTTCCTACTGGTTGTCGCCGTCACCTCCTTTTTTTGGGCAGGCTTTTCATTGAGGTAACACCTCATGTTGGTAGATGCTAGGCTATGTTCCATTCCAGACCTACTCACCACACTATGATCCCTGTTCGAGTTACCACGTCTCCTCTTACGTTTCTCATAGATCATGAAAGGGGTATTGACATCTAGGGGAATATTAGACGACTCCTCAAATCTTTGATCATCTTGGCTTTGTCCTTCTATGCAGCGATTAATCTTGGATCAAGCGCACAGTTGTGCGCTCTTAGTAATTCCTGAGTTTCTTATACTGCTACCAAAGGCCTAGCTCTCTTGTCGCCTGATCTCTATGAGCTCTCTCTCCAGTATTTTGGCCTTATTTATCATAAATTTTATCATATATTTGCTATCTGGCTTGGACCGACACATTGAGGGTGGAATACCGTGCTTACCACGAGCCAACAGGGCCCTTCCCCCACCACGAGCGATGCTTTCACCGGAACTAGAATTTTTCATTCCTTGCTTTCGTTCTACCATTTCTCCAAAACTCTAACCTCTGTCAAGATTTCAGAGATAACTTTCTCCCCTTCCTTTTTTTGTTGAGTAGTATGTTAATGGCTTTTTGTTAGCTTCCCATAGACGGTGCTAGCTATTGATACAAAAAATATTCGATGATTTTTCTACACCAAACGGGGAGTAACTCAGTAGGTGAGGTGGCTATAATGTGATTGAATCTCTGTCGTGGAAGGTCTAAAGGGTAAACCTTCTTAATGCAGGGTTCTACCTATCGATCCTTGTAAAATAATAACACACTTGAAATGACGTCTGGTGGATTTTACGACTGGAAAACTCCAATGCCTAGTCAGCGAAAGTGAATAGAGAAGAGGAAGAATTTTTTAGCAAAAAGAAAAGACTGAAAATAAAGAGGTTGTAAAGAAATAGATTTTCGTTACTCTTTTAAGTTTAATTTACCTTCTTTTATAAGCTTTTTAGAGAGTTGATTAATATGACTTGGCATCGAAGAATGGGAATGATAGGACTTTCTTCTCTTGGATAGGTTGCTAGTCATATTTTATTAAAGGATCGTGCTATCAGGCTTGAGAATTGCAGGGCCTACCATCGTCACATCATCTAAAATTCGACGGATGATGGGATAGATGACCTGGATGGCGGGGTGACACTTCTGGCCACCTTTGTTCCTTTCAATCATTCTCATTTTTATACTAGTGGATTCCTGGGCCAGAAGCAAGGGGTTAGGGGTCAGAGTTTCTCTGAGTCAAGGGTTATAGGTTAGAGCCCTCAGGTTTTGGGTTTTCCTTGGGTTAGAGATTAGAGCGCTCAGGGTTTGGGTTTTCCTTGGGTTAGAGGTTAAAGCGCTCAGGGTTTGGGTTTTTTATGGGTCTGGGGTTAGAGCTTTCAAGATTTAAGATAGCACGTGTTCACCTAGAGGGTCTTCTTGTGCCAGCCTTACTTTTTACCCTAACATTGTCTTATCACTTGGTATAAAAGAGTTTATATCATATTTTATATTAAAATAAAAAATAATGATAAAACTATAAACTCTTATACAAATAATGATAGGGAAATAAATTCTTTTAAAAGTAGTTATAAAATTATAGTTAATATAACATAATTATATGCATTTTTTTATTTTGTTAATTTTTGTTAGGTTCTTAATGTAAAACCTTGTTCTGTAAAATACAGGTATTATGATTATTTCATAATTCAGAGATATTTTTGTTATTTTCATTATATGCTCGTGCAAGTATGATTAGCGAGTAGAGGACATGACATTTAAGCTTAATACATAATTTGAGAGACTTGAGATGAAAAATAGTTAAGTATAGGAAAAGTTCCATTTTAGATTTTGGTGAGCATTTGAATTTCAAAGAAAATTTTATGCTAACCAAGATTGGCAATTGATTAGCAGATTTTTAATACTTAAAAATGACAAAGAGATAGTCGAATAAGAAGAAAATAGAATGAGAATGGAAGTTAGATGAGAGAGAAAACAACATCCCAAACTAAGAAAAGTAAGGAGCTGAAATTATAAAATCCCTAGAGCCCAATAAGGGGAAGACCGATCTAAAGACCTTCTTAGACTGGCCTATCTAATTGACCTAATTGACACAAGTTTAAGCATTGGTTCAAGTGCCAGTCCTCCCTTAAAGAAGCAAAAACAACATTGATTTTATTGCTTGAAAATTGGTTAAATGACCAAAATATCAAGTAGGGGTCAAGAGCAAAGTGTTGAATAGGAAATTCGAAGTAATAACTATAATTATACATATAGATTATACTAATATTATTTGGGATATAAAAATTAATGTAATTGCTATTATATGTATAAAATAAGCATTGATCGCATAAGAGAGGAATCAGCCTGAAGTAAGGGGTTATAGAGAATGCATGACCTCCATAAGTGTGAGTGGATTTTCTATTTATTTCTCAATCCTTTTAAAATGCTTATAAACTTAAATGTTTTCATTATTTTAGTAAGCTAGATATTTCTTTTATATTTTATTTTTATAAATAAATAAATAATGACCTGTAGTTTGTACTTATATTTGTATAAGGTCGTAAGGCCAGTTATATTGTGATAAATTTATTTATATTTAGTTTCCACATTTTTATATAAATGATTTATGTGCAATATGTATTGTAAATGATGATTTGGATTTGTGATAAATGTGACAGGTTTGATTCTATTTGGATTTGGATTTGATGATGGTTTACTATGATGATATAGCCAGTAGACCAGGTTTATATGATTTGTTTTATGATATTATGATTGAAGAAGCCATAGCTGTAGCTATAGAGTTATTTAGTAGCTTAGAATAGACTTTGGAAAGGTTGACTAGGCGAACTATATGTCGGTGGGTCAGTATAAGGGAGGTGATAATCTCATTTATGATCGAGTAGCCTACTAGAACAAAAACATATAAAGAATAATCATGTGTGATTTTACTTAACTACTTGAGGATCAACGTCAGTGGTGGACAAGATTTTATTAAAAAGTAGGCATATTACTATTTGTCTTATAAAGAATGTTCTTATTAAATAATCACTTATTTATATTTACATTGAAACCCCCCTAAAAGCTTGAGATTACTCCTGACCAGAGTGATCGTAGAGGAAGAACACTAGCCCAATAATTTCTCAATGAATAGGTTAAGTTTTTATATATTAAAATTGTTTTACTTTATGTTTCCCTAGTTAAATTCATTTTAAACCCTTTTTATTTTAAATGTAAATTTTATTGTTTTTATATAACTATTTTAAATATTAGTTCACTCACTAGATATATAATTGTATACTCATCTCCCCTCACCTTTTAGTTTCAAGTAATCAAGAGCAAGATTGAGATTTAGAAGTCGTAGCCTTCTAGAAGATTTATATTTCTTTAGGTATAATTTCAAACTTGACTCACAAGTTTAATTTTAGAGTCTACTGGAATGTTTAAATTATAAGATTTATGGACTTGTTTATGAGTTTCATAAAAGAACTTATGGAAAATATATGTTTTATATGTATTACCACTCAAGTGTTTATTTTATTATGAGAAATGATTTAAAATTTTTTTACATTGATGCTTTTGCTTATAATGAATATGATAATGTTTTGCATAGATTCTGGATTTGAATTGTTGGAATCAGATTGACTGAAATGATTAGATTTTGAATGAATAAAGTTGAATTGGTGAGTATTAATTGATTTTGAATTGTTTAAAAATAGATATTTTTGGAAGTGTTTATAAAAAAAGAAATTTATATTGAAATCAGGTACCTTAAAAGTCTTACAGGGCCTTGATGTATGTTTTCAGCCTTAGGATCTATTTCAAGGATTTATAATATTTATCACGTGTGGATCCCATGATAAGGGAGTGACAATTAAATTGGTATCAAAGTCTTAGGTTTCAAAAAAGTTTTTGTAAATGTTGAAAATATTTTAAATAAAGTTTTAATATGATTTTCAATTCATTTTGAAAATATTTTAAATGAGTTTTATGTGAATTTTTGAATGATTTTGAAAATACCTAGTAGGCTATAAATGAATGGAGTTTTAAGATATAAACATTATTAGTAATATGACTAAAGCTGATCCCTAATCTCTTTTACAGCTTAAGATACTTCTAAGACCAAATAGAGGAAAGCGTAGACACCAAAGATAAATTGTTTTGGATGATGAATGAGATGCTTCCTTATATATATCTCATCTTGAAACTAAAGAACCTTATGTACCCTCTCTATAGCTATATCCACAAACAAGGGTAGGAATGCTTCCTCTTATGACATTGAAAGTATGAGCTGCTTATATGGTATATTGGAATGCCCAAGATTTTGCACAAGCTCAGGGTACAGATGCCATAACCCAACCTATATCTTTATCCATTTCTAGAGACCACTATAGCTCTAACAACAACATAATCATGTAGACCCCTACCCAAATTGTTTAAGTTTATAAGGAAAGTTAGACAACTAGGGAGTGTACCATTTAATGGCACTACAGACATCATATCAGTGAATAGATGGTTAAAGAAGATAAAAAAGGATTTGGATGACTTGGAATTGAATGATGGAACTAAATTAAAGATAGCTACTAGATTACTCGAAGATAGCATAACTATCTAGTGGAAAAAATATACAGGCAAAATTAACAGCACCTCTAGTTTAGAATCATTTTATTTGGGAGTTTAAAGATCAATAATGTATCCCTTTTATTGTAATTAAAAGAAGTAAATAAAAAAGACAGTGATTAAGTATGAGACTTAACTGAGAGAGTTAATAAAATTTGTGCTCGAATTTACCAATTAAGATAGTTTATATGCTAAGTTTGAAGAGGGACTCAACTTTGAAATCAGAGAAAAGATGTTACTATCAGGCAATCAAGGTATAAAGAAATGATACAAATGGCTTTAAAGGTAGAAATTTAGTAGGGGAAAGAAGGTCTCGACGTATATTCTATAAAAGAAAGGATTTAAGTGCACAGATAGGGTAATCATTTAAGAAGAGTAATAGTAGTGGTTCTTTAAGTACCCTATTAGCCACTAGCTGAGTTAATAATCCGCCCTTCTTCCTATGAGACCACAGGCCCACTAGGTTTGGGTCTTCAGCTCAAGAACTAGTTCCAAGTTTGAAATAGAGCTAAGGGGTGAGTAAGTATATAATTTGAAAAAAGTACAATAGTGATATATTCAGATTGCTAGAAATTGTAGATAGTCAGAACATGTTAAGAAATATTACCCCATTTTACTTAGACTGGAGATAGATAATCAGCTTGCACTAAGTCAGTACCCTGTTTTCTCCTAGTAACAATTGGTAGCACAAATAATAATTTTAATCAGTAAGAAATCTAGAGTAGGTAGTACATCTATGATATAATATGAAACACAGAGGGCATGGATTAAGTGTAATACCTGGTCCAAGTTTGTCAATAATATTGTTCGCTTTGGCCCAACCCTTGGAGCCTCACGTTTTTGTTCTTGGTAATAGTTTATCTGAGAACTTTTCAAGAGGTCACCTATCTTGGTATTGTTCTCGTCTAAGCACATTTAATTGTATAGTTTTTAGGAATAAACTACTACCCATCTCAAAAGGCCTTGTTTGGGTATCAAAGTGCATAGCTCAACTTAATATTGTCCTCTTTGTTCGCTTGCTAGTAGCCTGTCAAGTGGTGTTGATGAGAGTGTAAAATGTCACATTTTTATCCCTTGATATTTAGCATCTTTATACTTATTTTTTGCCTAAAGGTACTCATTATTCTTATATTTTTATTATATTTTTATTTAGGATGCCGTTGGAGGTGTTGATGCAAAACAAAGCTAACTAGGCTCTTTTGGATACTTTTGACATTGCTTCGTAAAATAGGCATAACTATCTCCTCCAAGCTCCGATTTTGATGATTCAAGATTCTTTACAAAGAGGATTGAACAATTTAAAAGTTTTATGAAGATATTTAATACGTTTAGAGGCTATTGGAGGAGTAAAAAGTGAAGAAAACAATATTTTCACTGAAGGTCAATGCTATGCAGAAGTGAAAGTGACCTTTGAAGGTTTAGAGGTATTTTTAGCATAGTTATTGATATCTAATGAAGAAGTGACCTTATATACCTTTATAGTACATAAATCAAGATTTTCATAAAGTACTCATAAGCCTAGTTTTGAGATTGTTTGGACTTTCAAATCCACCCGAAAAAATAAAAATCCAGGTCCGCTTTGAAAAAGAGCAATGTATAGTAAAATAAGGATATCTTGGTGTATAGATATCAGAAATAAGAAATTAAAAGTGCGTTAAAAATTTAAATTCAAGACAAGAAACTTATATGAAGGAGTAAAGTTCATTTGAATAAGGAAAAATCATGAAAATTGAGCGGGAAATTATGTTATAGTGTTAGCACAAGGCTGATGTGACTTAAGTTTCCTAGTGTGTTTAGGATTCTTTTTTTTAAACCCTAGGGTTTGCACGATATAAAAAGAGAACGTTTTTTGACATAAGGGGGAGGCTTTTCTACTTTAGAAACATCATAGGATTCTAGGAACTTCAAGAAAGAAGAGAATCCATAGATTTTATATTTATAGATTGCTAGAGACCTTGTAAAGCTACGAATGAACTCTTTGGTTTGATTTTTATGTTTTAGATTATGATTTAACTTCTTTTATTGTTTAATAACTCCAGATTTAGTTTTCTATTATTTATTTGAAATATTTAGAGATTGGATAAACTTGTATGTTTGGATTTCATAGATTCAGTCATGCTTTTTTCTATAGAATGAATTAATACATGTTTAATTTTGATCTTAATCAATTTCTAGCGTGATTCTTTGCTACTATATTATGGGAACTATATATAATCGTCTTTGAATATGGATTTGGAGATTTTATGAGATTACATGTTAGAGACTTAATCTGAGAAGTTTACTTAAGATATAAATATGAGCTTTGATGATAAAATTTTCGATTGAAGGAATCGTCCATAGTTACCTTCAATTGAGTTATAAATAATTCAATCATGATTAATCATATCAAACGAGGGATTCTTAAGCTTTACGCTTAATTAAATTGTTGTTTGGTTATTTTATTTAGTTTATTTGATCAACCCATTAAACCATTATTTTTATCTTGTTATTTTTGTTGACATTTCTATATTATTTTTAGTATAGCTTGTCTTCAATAGTTATTCACCAATTTTCTCGTGGGATCGAGACCCCATTCTATATTACAATTACCGTGATGTTGTTTTGAACATAATTAGTTGACAATATGGGTATTATCATAAGCGTATTGTATGGATTTATAGTTTGTGAACTATTTATCGAACAGGGCCATATATTGACAAATCATATGGAATGCATATAGTCAATGATTTATCAATAGATTATAATAGTGTGCGATGTAATCCTTTGACCTGAGATATTTAGAATCGGACTCTGTATGGATAGGTATATTTCATATGGTGTATACATACAGGGCTAATTATGCCTTGTACAATAAGTCAGTTTAGGTATACTTTGTTCATATAAGTGTTCGATTGATAGTCAAGATGGGATCCGTTGACTCGACACTATAGACTGAGAGTTTCTTTTGACTTTGTCTGAGTTGAGTTCCTAAATGAATGTTGATATGATGCCTAGGTTTTAAGTCTATGGCTATAACAATCATGACATATGATCGACGATTTGTATAGATATCGAGATTAGGGTTTTGACATGTCATGAACCTTGACTTGATCAGGATATGATAATAGAGGGATATTACCCTCATGTTACATGCAATCAATTGGAGGTTTGATGAAGACATTTCTTCATCGTGACTTAGGGATTATGACGCGTAGCTAGACACTAACCATAGCATTGGGTATCGAAATATTCGAGACCGAACTGTTCGGAGTTGAAGTGTTCGATATTAACTCACGGTTGATTCATGGTGAACCTTCACGGTCCACCCAATTCCTTGAGAGTTCCCATAAAGGAAGGGAAGATAAAATATTATTGAGAGATGGCTAGTAACCTCATGATAACTTGAAATACCAAAATAAATACGTATAATCGTTATATGTATTTATTATTCTTTAAAATTAAAGAAATGATATATTTATATCATATAGTAATTTAATATAAATTATATGACCCAAAATGATAATCATAATTATCAAATAGGTTAGAATGTGATTCTAGGATAAAATGGTAAAAACTAGATTAAATTGTTAATTTAGTATAAAATGACCATTTTACCTCTATGTGATACAAATGTGTAATTTATTGTAAATTACATATTCAAATTTGATAATTATGATTATCAAATATTTTAAAATATAATTTTAATATAAAATAATAAATTATAAATTAAAGTATTTAATTTAAAAAGAAATTACTATTTTATCCTTAAGTATAAATATTGAGCAAGGGCATTATGGTAAATGTATCATAATTTTAGAATTATGAAAATTCAAAATATATATTAATATATCCAATTATTAAATTCTTTAATGATTAGATAATTTGATAAGTGTTGGAATTTATATGGATAATATTTTGACACTGGAGATTCATCCCCTTAAATGCCTCCTTTTTATAGATCCTGAAGGAGATTAAAAGGCAAGAAACTCTATTGCTGGAACCTCAATCTTTAAAAAATAAACCATTTGAGAGTTCGAGGAATAAATTTTGTAACGTTTATTAGGATGTTCATCATTAAATTGATGAATGTTTTGATTTATAAGAACAAGTTGAAGTGTTAATCAGAAATAATTACCTGACAGAACTTGTCGTTGACCTCGGGGATGAGAGTCAAGGTCCTGAGGTAAACAATGAATAGAAGAAGAGGGCGGATCATCATTCTATTGTAATCTTGGGGGCTAACATTGGCGAAAAATTCAAATAAGGCATTCAAGAATTACTCAAAGTATTCTCTACCTAATTTTGCTATAGAGCCTCATGTAATTAATATGAGATCTGAGAAGAAACCAAGAGTAGCAATAGTCCCATTATGTTCATTGATAAGGACGAAGTGGTTTATTACCCCTATAATAATGCTTTAGTAGTATCTTTAATTATTAGGATAGCTCAAGTTAGTAGGATTCTAGTTAAAATGGGAAGCTCCACCAGCATCAATTTTAAAAAAATATTAGATTCCTTAAAAATTAAAGATCTCAAGCTACGATGCCTTAAGATAGCATTGTATAGATTTTAAAAATCATGTGTCTATCCACTTGGTGCTGTAGAACTACCAGTTATAATAGAAGACAAGCTATATCAAAAAACGACAATGGTAGAACTACGGATGGTAGATCTTAAGATGCCATACTCCACGATTTTGAGAATGCCATTTCTCAGAATAATTAAAGCAATACAAAGTATCCATTATAATGCATAATAATGAAAAATATGAGTAACCTTATGATGTTAGGATTTCTTGTGAGTTAGGATTCCTTACGACTCTAAGAAGCCAAGATTGTTGGCTTTACAATAGAATTCCTTATGACTAAGAACTTAAGGGTGTTAGTTTTAATATAAAAAATGAACTTGGGGAGAGTTTCAAGAACCCTTATGGAAGAGAAAAGAGAACAAGTGAGAGATAAACACTTGTAGGCTGGCTAGCTAAACCCATTATAGTTCTTTTGTTGAGATTAATAAAAGGTTGAAGGTTGATGCTTTTATAAATATTGTTTTGTGATATTTTATGTGGATCTTGTGCTATTCTTATTGTAGGTACTTACAAAAAATAAAAAATTTAAGAGTGTTGGTCGAGTAAAGACTTAACACATCATGAAGTTACTGTTATAATCAAAGGCCTTATAATAATTAGTATGAGGCACTAGTACAAGAGGCACCAAAATATGTTAAATAGGAGAAGTAGAATCATTTTAGCCCATGTATAAGGATATGTATGATTTTGAGTGGTGGTGGCTTGTTACACCCTCAAATGTCAATGTATGCTAAGTTGGGGTGGGTTAAGTGTTGAGTGAGGGCTTCTAGTTTAAGAATGCCTGATGCGGGTGACAAATAGGGGTTTACCTCATCATACAAGATGGTCAGGGATTGGAGTCATCTTTTTATGAGCTCAAGGTAAGGCAAAACCAGTGAAGTGTACCGAGATAGTGTCAGAAGGTTGATCTTAGGGTGGGTTAAGTGCTGAGGCAAAAAAAAGTTGCATAAAAATGCCACTACGAGTGAAAGAGATCTTCAAAAGAGTGAAGATGAGCTTTGCTAGGGGAGTATATTGTTTATGAATTAGGACTAGGAGTAGTAGGTAAAGTAGAAATCTTTTAGGCAACTCAGTGAATGAAAAGAGAGGTGTTTTATCAAAAGTACACAAGCCACCAAAATATATTGAGTAGGGGAGGGAGAATCATTTTAGCTCATACACGAGGACGTACACGATTTTAAGTGATGGTGATTTGTCATACCTTTAAGTATTGAGGTATGCTAAGCTGGAATGGTCTAAGTATTGGCTTAAGTGATTCTCATGTTTGAACCACAAATTATAAGTCTCTGATTCAAGTTCCCACGCTAGCAAACACCAATGGCAAGCTCTACATTACATCCAAGTTCCACATGGGGGAAAGAATCTTTGGTAGGCCAAAAAATCTCTTCTACATCATGTTCTTAGTGGTATAATAAATTTCTTTCAAAGTCCAATGGATTTGGATGTTCGATACTATTACACTTACAGTGTGATTGATAAGAGACGATAATCTCTCGTCCCCCTTAACCTTATAGCGACATCTAATAAGGACTTGAATTTGATCACCTGTTATTTACATATTCAATGCTCAACACATCATATGGAAGATATAAATGGATTCAGTCCATTTAAATTTCAAAAAGGGCTTCATGCCCAATGTATATATATATGCACCAAAAATAATAAAACTATATAATATGTATATGTATACAATCCACCAGAGATTTACATATCACTATGTCTACAACACATAGGAAGGCTTTAAAGCCCAAACATCACTATAATGCAAAATAAACCCAATCTATTAATGAATACATGCTAGTATCTGGTCTATTGGCTTGCACTTATAGACATCTACTATAAAATAGAGTATACTAAAAAACATACAAAATTGGTGAAAAAAGAGAGGGTAAGTCTAAAGAAGACTTATTGAGTGAAAAGAAATACCAATTAAATCATAAAAAATAATTTAATAAAATATATGGATTATACACAGTTTCTCATCTGGTCAACTATTCATACATGTCAATAATACTGCTATACACGAAGATATAACATATAATTAAGCATCATGTATATATCATATTTAGCTAGCCAATATCTAAGATTACGCACTTGACGGATAAAGGGATAGTCTATACTTAGGGCTATGCACTTGATCAAGTAGATGGACACCCATAACTAGATCTATGGATTAATAATACAGCACACGCATATGCATATAATAATATACATATACATCATACATAGCAAACTCATATCCATAAACAAATTAGGCCTTCTCTTAACCTTAATCCCATATAACCCTTCAATATTTCCATCAATTTCTCATAACATCCTACAATATTCCCATATACCTCAACATATCCATAAGTATAGGCATTATTATAATATCACATTTATGAACAAATACGTATGACACCACATGAAAACATAGACAAGGTGTGGTTATTTCATTTATAACTTATGAAATTCATAATCAATAATATTTTTCTCAAAACCTTTCAAAACATTACGCTTTCATAAACATTAAAATAATGAAAATATAAAAAAATTAAATTTTACTAGTTATGAGCTAGAGTAAGCAAAGCTTAAACCAACTCAATGTAAGCTGGATGACCGATCCTATAGAGTATCTAACACAAAATTATAAACGAAGGGCATTAGCGAACTCAATATAACCAAACTACATTACTAGCTCTAATATGACATAACTATTAGTGTAGTATGCCCTAAAACCATTAGTGTTGTCGATTTTGAACATTTTATATTGAATTACTGTAAATGATGTGTACTATACATATTTATTAAATAAAAAAATTATTTCTGATTCAAATGTGTATGTTACTTTCTCTTGTTATACATACTAACTATAGAGTATACATATAAATATCCCAGATAATATAGTTATCAAAATATTCCCTATATAAGCCATATCAACTGGGCATCAATATTGTATAGTAGATACATTAATATCTCCAGTGAATATTATGAGATGATATTAGTACGGATAACATGATAGTCATATTATTAAGACATTAGTGTAAATTAATAGTTAGTAAAACTCTTTTTCGATCGTGATCACAAATATGATGAATCACAAAAATATATGTCATCAATGATTCATTATACTATTCTACTAGTGTAAGAAGTACTCCACTGATCTGACACATCATTATTTTTATTTGATATAAATCATATGATTTATATGGTATATAAATATGAGACTAATCATGTCTTGTATAATAAGTCGATTTGGTTATGTGTTATTTATATCGGGATACAAATGATCGTCAATAAGAGATTCGTTGACTCAATATAAAAGATTTTAAGATTCTGTTGACTTGAGCCAGATTTGAGTTCCTATTCAGATATTGGTAAATGCCTAAAATCAAATTTTTTGGTCAAAGCACTTAATAATTACATGAAAGAGTTTCATAATAACGAGTTCAGAGTATAATGACAATTAATTCGAGTGAAAATTGAGTTTAAGGTTTTTGACTCTTGTGAACCTTAACATAGTTGGGATTAAACGAATAAAAGAAATTTACTCATATGGTATGTGCAATCTAAAGTAAAAAGTTCATTGAAGACTTTCTTCACCGTGGTTTAAGGACTATAACATGTTGTTAGATGTTAACCATAGTTATTAAGTATTTGAATAGTTCGAAGCATACTCGATGAGATTGTTTTTGACTTACGACTAATATCACAGTGAACCAAGAGGTTACAACTATAAATTTGTGTTTATCCTTGCTTTTAGAGAGGTTAAATATAATCCACAAAAGGGCTAGCACTCTCGGAGATAATATAGAGTCAAAAAGTATAAATAATTTACATAGTAAATAGTTTAATGCACCCGAGAGTTTTATAAAATGATTCAAATGTAATTTAAAGTGAATTATACTATTCCATATGCATATTAGATGTAATATGAAAGTTATATTTGCTTGCTCCAAGGGGTTTGCTAAGATTAGACAATTTTGTCCTTAAATGAGATTATAGAGGCAAAATGGTTATTTTTTTACTATTGACAAAGCTTGTTTGACAAGTTTTGGGACTTGATTATCTTTGACCTAAAAGATTGAGGACAATTTTGTAAAAGGCAAAAGACTATATAATGAGTCATTTTCTATTTTTATAATTAATTAAGCATTATTTAGCAAAAATTGAAAAAGAACAATTTGCTCTCACTCTCTCTAAATTCGATCAAGCAAGGGAAAACAAGGCTTTGATTTTTTCTCTTGAGATCTTGTGCTTTCAAGGTTAATCTTCATCTCCTAACATTAAAGGTTAGTGTTAGTTTAATTAATTTTGTATATTTTTAGTCTAATATTTGACAACTATAAAAACCCTAATTAATTATTTTTTACTGCAACATAACTTTCAAATGGTATCAGCGTATTGTTTTGTTGTCTATGTGCTTGATTTGGTATTAGTTTGGATGAATTTAAAGATTAAAGCAAGGTAAGGTTTTTGTTTTAGAAAGCTTGAATTTGGGGAAAATGATGAATAGTTCATCATCTTGAAGTGTTGAAGTATTTAGCATGTTTATATGGTGATATAAATGGTGGTGGAAATATATATTCATATGACGAAAAGCTTATGGTATAATAAATCATGCATGTGACTTTTGTCAATGCTAGAATGGTTAGAAATGTATCTTTATGTTAATTATCATGAATTATGCTTGCTTCATGATATTGAGATTCTGTTGACTCGATTGGATTTGAGTTCCCATTCAGATATTGATAAATGCCTGAAATCAAAATCTTTGATCAAAGCATTTAATAGTTACATGAAAAAGTTTTATGATAATGAGTTCAGAGCATAATGATCATTAATCGAAGTGAAAACTGATTTTAAGATTTTTGACTCCTATGAACCCTAACTTAGTTGGAATTAGACAAATAGAAGGAATTTACTCGTATGGTACGTGCAATCTAAAGTAAAAGGTTTGATGAAGACTTTCTTCATTATGGTTTGAGGACTATAACATGTTGCTAAACGTTAACCATAGTCGTTAAATATTCGAATAGTTTGAAACGTACTCGATGAGATCATTTTTGACTTATAGCTAATATCACTGTGAACCAAGAGATCACAACCACAAACTTGTATTTATCCTTGCTTTTAGAGAGACTAAATATTATCCGCAAGAGGGCTAACACTCTCGGATATAATATAGAGTCGAAAAGTGTAAACGATTTATATAATAAATAGTTTAATGCACCCGAAAACTTTATAAAATTATTTAAATATACTTTAAAGTAAATTACATTATTCGATATATATATTAGATATAATATGGAAGTCACATTTGCTTGGTCCAAGGGGTTTGACCAAGATTGGACAATTTTGTCCTTGAATGAGATTATAGGGGCAAAATGATCATTTTTTTACTATTGACAAAGCTTGTTTGACAACTTTTGGGACTTTATTGTTTTGACCTAAAAGGTTAGGGACAATTTTGTAAAAGGTCCAAGACTATATAATGAGTCTTTTCTATTTTTCTAATTAATTAAGCAATATTTACCAAAAATTGAAAAAGAACAATTTCCTCTAACTCTCTTTAAATTCAGGCAAGTTAGGGAAAGCAAGAGTTTGATTTTTTCTCTTGAGATCTTATGCTTTCAAGGTTAATCTTCATATCCTAACACTAAAGGTTAGTGTTAATTTAATTAATTTTGTATGTTTTTAGCCTAATGTTTGATATATGTACAAAAACCCTAATTGATTATTTTTGATTGCAACATAACTTTCAAATGGTATTAGAGCATATTGTTTTGTTGTATATGTGCTTGATTTGGTATTGGTTTGGATGAATTTGAAGATTGGAGCAAGTTAAGGTTTATGAAAAAGTTAGGGTTTTTGTTTCAGAAAGCTTGAATTTAGGGAAGATGATGAATAGTTCATCATCTTGAAGTGTTGAAGTATTTAGCATGTTTATATGGTCATATAAATGATGGTGGAAACATGTATTCATGTGATGAAAAGCTTATGGCATAATAAATCATGCATGTGATTTTTGGCCATGGTGGAATGGTTAGCAATGTATGTGTCTTCATACTAATTATCATGAATTATGTTTGCTTCGTGTAATGAGATAAAAATTATCTTGCTAATGCACCCTTGAATTTTCGGCCATATTGTAATTTTGCATTAAAAAATTGGTTTTATTTGATTAAAGCTTGATTAATGGTTGAATGATGTTAATGAACATGTATAAATATTATTAATTGTTGATAATCTTGAAAGAATCATTAATTATATGTTTAATCATTTGGCCATGCAAGTTATGAAATGTTCATAAATTGTTAATGCATTTTAATTGTTTATATTTAGGCTAAAAATGTTAATTTGATTAACATTAACTTGTATATTGATTAATTGTTAATCTAATTGGTTAATTTGATTAATTAATTAGGAATATGCTAATATGTGCATTTTTATTATTTGATAATATTCATGTGTATTTTTTTTTAATGATGAATATGCATTTAATTGAGTATATATATGTTATATGATAATATGTATATAAATGTATGCATATGGATGAATGATGGATGATATATATAATGATACAT
>JAVXUL010129708.1:0-15893 GCA_035590515.1 Trichilia minutiflora
TCCACTCACAACTTAGGGAGGGTATACACTCCCTAGTTCCCCTCGTTCCTCGGCGAGCTACGCGAGTACCGCGATCTCGAACCGTCGCCTATTCACACGCATATAACCTTATCAATACATAATCTAAAGTGCGAAAGGAAATTTAATTACGAGCAATGCATGCTAATCCTGAATCGCCCACGTCGGACTATTTTATGGATTTTGTCTAAACTCTCGCTAAGCCCCGAATTATCCAATTATTATCGTCACGGACTTACATTACACCTAAACTGACACATATCGATTTATTCTCGTAATTATGATCAATGAGGCCCACTTCCTCACCGGAACAGTAATCGGAATTACTGTTTACGGTTACCCAAATTCTTCTAAATCGTAAGTCTAACTTCCTACGACCTCCACGAGTCTCCTATGACCTATGTTTCGCCTTAAATCTAAAATATAAGGCTAAATCTACAAAAGTCCATACGAACCAAATTGTTTAAAATTATAAATTGAACATATAGGCGAGTTAGAAATAAAGCTACGAACCTCGTGGTGTGGTTGGTTTACTCCGATTTCACCTCTAACATGAAAAGCCCCAATTTCTCTCTTGGAACCCTAACTTCTTCCACTCAAATCCGGAGCCTCTAGTCACAAATTGAAGCTACCATCGCGCTCGGGAGCTAGAATGCAGCAAAATGGTGAGGAGAAATCAAAGAAATGACGAAAAATGAAAAGTGTGTGTGTGAGAGTCAGAGGATGAACGAAGGAGGAGGAAAAGAAGAGGAGAAGGAGAGAAATCTACCAAATTTCGACCCCTGACCCCTTTTTATAGAAAAATGGTGAAATTATCATTTTGTCCTTAAGTTTTCTTAAGGAAGAAGCTTCTAGAAATGGGCAATTTCGTCATTTCGCGCCGATTCGGTCGAACGAATCGAAGATTCGATCGATCGAACCACACCTTCGATCGAACGAATCAAAGATTCGATCGACCGAACCACTCCTTCGATCGAGCAAATAGCATTTCGATTGACTGAATCCCTTGACGTAAATAGTACTCAGAGAACTCGTAAATTATCGATCAATCGAACCACCCCTTCGATCGAACGAATTCACACTTCGGTCAAACGAATAACTTCTTCGGTCGACCGACTGATTTGTTACACTCACAATCCCATGAAACATGAAATGAATGCAGATGTATGGACGGAAGATATAAGAAATGACAATTATACCCTTGGGATGAGATACAGGATGTTACACTCACTGACTTAAGCATCGAAGGTTTTTTATTGGAAAACCGGCTTTACCCCTAAGATTTTAGTGTTTTGCAATTTACAGAACCAGAGATTAAGAAAGAAGACATGTTAGTGCTAGAGGTTGAAGATAGTTACAACTTCTTGTATTAACAATATATATTTTGTGTTTTTTATGAGAGTTAATACAAAAAAATTTATATTTCTTCTTTTAATCGTAAAATTCGTTTATATTTTATTCATATAAAAGACAAATATACTTAATTTATTTTGTAAATATAAATTATATAACTTACGAATTATTATGTCTAATTACTAATAAATATATTATTTTAATATCAACTTTATATATTTAGGATTTATTTAATTTTATATATTTTATTTAATTAATATTATAAGATATTATCAAATTTTTTCCTTTAATTTGTGAAAACTACGTATAAAAAAACTATAAAAATTTATACAAATTTAAATTTTTATAATATTTTTATTTGTTAGACTTAATTGACTATTAAAAATATTAAAATATCTAAAATAAATTTATTTTTATATTATATTTAATAATAATTAATATATTTCTTTTATTTTATATATTTTTTTAATTTAAAATTTTTTAAATCGATCCGTAAGCCAATTTATTTAAGCTCGTTATTTGTAAATCGGATTAAGGTTGACAAAATATCAACTTATATAATAAACGATTCAACCTAATCCAATCCGTTTAAGGCTGCCAATGATAGATTGAATCGGGCCGGGCCAGCCGTTTGACACTTCTTTATTTTTCTAACATTCTTTCCTTTTGAAGACAAAGTTCGATAAACCTTTCTTATCCCACTTCGTCGTCTATTGGTCTTCTTTGATTTTCCGCCATCCCTAAAGCCCAAAAGCTAACCGAAATAAATGTACTTCTAACAAATTAACATGTGAACAGCAGTAAAACAATACAGGAACAACATCTAAAATTAGTGCATATTCATCAATAAAAACAGGAGTTATACAACAGCAAATCAAGTGGTGTCCAGTAGCGAAAACAGAGGTTAATAGCAGCAACAGTACAACAGAAAAATGACAGCAGGATTATGCAGACAGCGGTCAGAGTAGTAACATAGAAAGATAACAAGGAAAAGCAACAAACGACTGGTTCATTTGCAGATTCACCATCCTAAAGATGAGAAATTTTTCGTGGTGCAAGTAGGGTATTTTTAATTTTAACTAATGTTTGTTTGTTTTTTTTCCGTTTTCTGTATCTCTATTGCTAAACACATTCTCTACTTTCCCTTTGAGTTGAGTTGTTAAACTCAAATTCCAGCAATATCAATGTAGTTAAAAATCATCAACAATTTACAGATTTGATTCAAAAATGGTTTTAACTGTCTCAATATTTATTTGTAACAGCTTCTAACTCCTTTGATATGATGTGAATTTTAAACAAAATAGAATTTTAAAAAATATGAAAAGGTGAAGAAGAGTCATTTATACAACGTTCCATACCTCTATGCCCCTAACAGATGCATAGAGACTATTTCCATCCATAAAAATCTTGGGTATAGTGAAAAAGGATGAGAAATAAAAGATAGAAAAGGGAGAAAAATAAAAATATCGAAAAACTATTAAGAAAAATATATTTTAGATTTTTAAAAAGAGTATTATGATATTTTTACATTAATATCATATTTTTATTCTTTAATATTAAACAATTGCCATTTTTTGCCATTTTTCACTTGGTAAGGCTTCACACATGATGCTAAATGTCAATCTACATGGGTAGCTAATTAGTGTCTTAAGCATCTAAATTTTGGCCTGACATTGTTAGCATCGGCACCAGTGTACAGTGGAATTTTTATTGAACTATTTACAACACTTCAATCATCATTTTATTATCCTAATCTTAATTTTCTACTAAAATATATATATAAGGAATATAGATAAAGAATATAAGAAAAATGTACGAAGATGATTATTTTTTAAAATTAATTTACAAAAATAATCACGTTTTAAAAAAATTAATTAATTAAATTAAATATATATATTCTAAACGATTTTATCTTTATTCAAAAATGAGTTTTTTTATTTTATTTAAAAATATATTTTCAAATATGATATATTTATATGTTCGAAAGTGAATTTTTTTACTGTATTTAAAAATATATTTTTTTATTATATTTAATAATATATTTTTAAATTAAAAAAATTATTTTTGAATAAGAATAAAATCGTTTAAAATATATATATATTTAATTTAATTAATTAATTTTTTTAAAACGTGATTATTTTCTTAAATTAATTTTAAAAAATAATCATCTTAGTACAAAACCCTGTAGATTAAGCGTCACTTCCTGCAACAATTATCATGTCCACTTCTAACATAAATCCAAAATTGCTAAGCATATTTGTAAGGATTAGCTTTCCTGAATTTCCATTAACTTTAAAGAAGTAATAAACTGAAAAAGATGCATAATACCTATGTGTATTACCAAACAACAAACTGTTTTGAGATCAAATGAATAATAATTTCACAAAATAGCAACATCAAAATCTTACAAAAACGTCATAAAAAGGCCAACCCAAAATAAAGACAAACAGATTAAAGATTATTCATAAAATCTTTTCAGCGTGAATACCTTGCTCGTATACAAGCTGCAAAACACAGTCTACCAAGATGCCTTTTTGACACCCATCAACATACCTTGAGATGCTAGACTACGAAAAACAATACGAGACATTCGAAATTTCTCATACACGGCACGAGATCGACCCGAGAAAATGCACCGGTTCCTTACTCGTGTAAAGGAACTGTTTCTCGGCAACTGAGCTAACTTACAGAGATATTTCTCTCGCATCTCAGCAGGAAGATCGAGATCTCTGTGAAGAGCTTTGTAAAGCTTTCGCTTTAATTCGTATTTTGCAGACAGCAATCTGCGTTTGTGATCTTCTATATTTCGTTTTTCCGATACTGTGCTCATTTGCAGCCTGAATTTATAACCATAAGAAAATTTGCAATAGAAATTCTAAACCAAATAAATAGAGTAGAAATTTTTATGGGCATTTTACCGGAAATTCACGCACCGAGAAGTCATGCTGAAAATCTTCTGTCGATAGAAAGCAAGTGCCATGATGACAATTGGAAGAGGGCTTCTTCTACAACAATAAATTAATTTTCAGATGATTTTGTGGGACCATAAATTTGGCAAATATTTTGATCATCATTGATCATAAAAACCATCTATCAATGAACCCCATAAGAAAACTATTATAATATTTAACCGAGCCAAGCCAAGCCAAGCCAAGGTTTCAGCAACCATTTCAGTTCACAGCAGAATCTATAATTTGGGAAGTATATAAAATGTCACAAACCGATCACTGAAGCAGGTAGAGATTATTGAATGTTGATTTGGTGGTTTCTCCTCCATTTTTCATGAAATTCAAATCAAGTAAATCATAAAAGACAAGATAAAAGATGGAAGGAGAAACCACCAAATCAACAAGTGAACCGCAAATATCAGCTCTTTCAAAGGTGCACCGAGCTTCAACATCTCCACGAATACATACAATAAACAAGTAATTAAAAACTTCATAGCAACCTAGTTTATCAAATAGACACAAATCACAATACCCATAAGATCAATAAGAAATTGAAACAACTGCAAATATATAACATTACATTACCTGTTTAGTTTCTCTCGTCAGCGTCACGGCGGTGGAAGAAGAAGGCTACGGGGTCTTAACCTGTTTTGCCCTCTTTTGCGGACCTTTTTAACATTCGTCCCTTTCGAAGACAAAGCTAGATGTTTTCTTTATTAACCTTTCTCGGCCCACTCATTGGTCTCTTGGTCTTCTTTCGATTTTGGGTCATCCCTAAAGCCCAATATCTAACCCAAACAAAAGTATTTCTAACATGGAAACAGCGGTCAAACGGAACAACATCTTAAAATGTTCAGCATCAAGATAGCTGCCCTGTATAATACGATCATTAAGAATATATGAAATGATTATTTTTTTATTAATTTTATATTTTATTTTAAAAAATATATTTTTTATAAAAATTTAAGATAATTAAAGAGTTTTAATTAATTTTAATATTATAATATTAGATAATCTCTAAACGATTACTATTACTATTGATACTAATCTTATATTTGATTGGATATCGTAATTTAAATATTTTAAAATTTAATATTTTTTTATATTAAAAAAAGTCCATAACTTTACATAATAAAAACAGAGATAATAACAGCAGAAATCAGCATTATTTCAACAGCCTCAATTTTCTATTTCAATAAATCAAATTTGTAATAATTTCTAATTCTTTTAGTATTATTTGAATTTTAAAAAATATGAAAGGGCCCACTATTTTCATTCATTAAAATATGGTTTGAAGTGGAAAAAAGATTGAACAACTATTAAGAAAAATATACTTTAAACTTTTTTTTAAGAGTATTATGATATTTTTACACTAATTTTATATTTTTATTTTTATTTTTATTATTTTAATATTACGCAATTTTAATTTATCCTTGATTCATTTAACTCTAACAAAAGGTGTAGGATATTTTGTAATTCTATAAAAATATATATATATAATTCTTTGAAATTTATTTATCAAAAATAATGATCGGGCGTAGTAAAATTAACTTGATTATTATCAGATTAATCTTATCGGGCGGCATAAAAATAAATGAAAAAAATTTAGATATAGACAACTTTACAATTTATAGTACAATTGTTTTTAAAAAAATTTTAAAAGCCAGTGAATTTAGTCGATATCAATGTCGATAATTTTGAGATTCATATTGTGTTAGTTATTCTTATTGTTATAATCAATTTTTTCATGTCTTGTTAATAGATTCATCATCGTGCATAACGTTATGGGAGACGGCCACCGTCTAATTTGACATAACTATAAACTTTTATTATTATTATAAGCGGTAAATTAATTTTACTTATTTATTATCATTTTAAAAAGGATTAATTTAATGGTACCCCTAATATTTTGACAATTATTAGATTATAGTCAAGAGTTTCATAAAATTATTAATTAAATTCCAAATTATAGCCAACCACCTCACAGCCAAGGTTGAAAACAAGGCCATCTAACGTGTGGTAATACGTGTCAATCCTAGCAATGGTATGTAATGTTCCATATCCCTCTCCTACATATTATAAGAATTTTCACTTTTCAAATATTTATGGAAGATTGACTCATCCTATTAGACCTTCCCCTCTCAAATATTTGTAGAAATTTAGTTCATTCTATTAAAATGTAAAATAGTAAGATTAAATTGATCTCATAAGCTCAAATTTGGGGTTGGTGGATTGATTTCTTGAGCCTAATTCATGTTGCTACACTTTCAAATTATACAAAATAGTAATATATTTAATTAGGGATAGTAATTTGGATCACGATACGATTATTCGACATAAATACGATATAATTAAATGGATTTATATTTAAAAATTTTGATACGAATAATAATCAGATTATATTCGTGTCACATGATTAATAATCGTATCGGATTCGAATTTGACATTTTAAATTCGTTTATTCGTTTAAAATACAATTAAGATAATTTTAGTTAAATGAATAATCGTATTTAAATAAATAATTATTTAATATAATAATTTTATTTATTTATATTTGATACATATTTTATATTTAAATAACTAATTAGTTAAATAGGTTTAATTTTATATTGATTAATTGAATAGATTGGATCAAGTTAATAATCTAATTATATTGTGTTATATCACCTATTTAAAAAATAAATGACACGATTATTAAATGGATAGCACGATTAATAAATGATAGTATTCGGACGAACACAAAAAAATATTGTAAATTCATTGACACGGCACGAATACGATATATTTATCCGAATTGACACCCTTACATTTAATGTAACATCGGATATATTTTTCAATGAAAAAATTTATATACCTAAATCAATAAAAAGGTACAAAAAAAATAAAAAAGAGAAAATAAGAGCTTAGGTTGATCTTATATTTTTGTGTGTAGAGAGAAAGAAAGAGAGATGTCGTAAGTTCCTAATTCAAAAGTCCCGCCTCTCACTTCTTTTTAACCTTTATCTTCATTATCACCTTTATGTGATATGACTTTCTATTAAAGAATGAAAATGATGAGATCTTTTTGTCTTTGGATAATATACTAACTATATTTTATTAATACTCACATCAAATCAGATCTTAGAGTTATAGAACCTATCACTATTACATTGCCTAAGATTGACAGATGATAGAATAGATAACTTTTAATGGTCAGGCAATTCTTTTAATTATAAACTTTCTTGTGCGCTCTAATCATTTTCATTTTTAAGTATTATAGATATATGCAAGTCAGAGATCAGGAGTTCCCAAGAGTGTACGAGCTTTCTTCCTTGAATTGACGTGAACATGCTAAGTCATTAGATCATATAATAACCTGATATAGATACAATAACGTTTATTAGGGTGAAAGGTATCGGATCAGATTTTACATATTCGAGATCAGGGAAGTTATGTATATGTAAAAAATTTCCTCATGTAAGCCTCTCACATTTTATCCAAACATATTCCATCAAGGGTACTTAAATATATAATGTACCCATATCTATTATATTTATAATTTTGATTTTTATTAGATATAAATCATTTTTCATCTTATTGTAATATACTAATAATTTAAAAAAAAAAAAAACTATAAATCATCTGCATTGGATTTATTTTAATAGTTGGCTAAATTTGGCCAATGTAAATTGTATTTTGTTTACTTTTGGTGTTTTTCACTCCAACATGGAATTTTCATAAATTTAGTTCATTTAAAGTACCAGCTTGTCCAACCAACTCGAAACGACCGAACTTAAAAAGTGTGGTGGAGATTGGTGATTGGACAACAACACAAACGAGGTAAAAAATTTAATGGAGAGAAACTTTTAGGTGTGCTGCATACATACATTATTTAAGATGGTGCACTGCATCTTATCAATCAGGTCGTACTATTTTAATTTTGGTGACCTAAAGGGGTAAAGGTGGGCCTATTTTTCAAATTTTATAACTAAATGGGCTCATCTCTACTATCTTAGGCCTAGTATTTTACTAGCATAGTATATCCAGCACATCTAAGACTTTTTCTTCAACTTAAGGTCATTGTTACAGTGAGATAAAAGTTAATGAGTATTTAATATTAATTAATAAATTAAGTAAATTTATTTAAAATTATTAAATATTTTTTATAAATTTATTTAAAAAAATAAGTGAAAGTCAATAATATCATAAGATAGAAAAGTATGATGCAAACTAAAAAAATTAAATTAAAATTTGGAGTTAAAATTTTTATTTTCTGAAACTAAAAAACTGTTAAATTATTATTTGATTAAAAAAATCTGTCGTGTACAAAACCGATATCAAATTCAAAGCTAACAATACCTACTGTAGTTAAGACACAAAAGCATAGTACAAATAAAAAATTAAAATTTATTAAATTCTCTTACGTGTAAGACAATATTAAATAGACTTGTCACGTGAATCAAATTCAAACAAACACACAAATAAATGCAAATGAAAATCACATGGGAAGAAATGATCAAATATAAAAATCTCTTAATCCAACCAATTCCTCTCTCATCATGGCGTATGCTGCTACCCTTTCTTTCTTTTTTCCTTTTTCCTGGTTCTGGATAAGCTGTCTCTCATTTGAGCATGACAATTAGTTGGCAATTGACTGACTCTACCTCTTCATTCTCCTGTATAGTTCACACTTTAGTTTGGGTGCCCTTTTCCTGTCTCCAACCATGACCCATAACCATCAAACTAAACTTCAATTGAATTTCCTTTTCTGTTTTTCTTATTATTTTCCACATCATGAAGATATCAACCATGATCTAAAAATTATTTAAGATATTATTAGATAAAACATAAGTACTAGCTTTTTTATGTCAACACACCACCTCAACTCTCTGTCCTTAATATGATAAACCTACACCTAATTGTAATCATCAAATTCATACAATTAAAGATAAAGATTTAAAATTAAAAAATATATATAATAATTTTATTTAATATCGATAACTCAATAATTATATTTGGTATTAAATTATTTAAATTAATAAGTAAAATTTATATAGTTAAAAGTTTAAATTAAACTAATGAAAATGAGTTTTGGTATGTGGATCATAGAGAATAACATATCTCAATAATAATTGAGTAGAATTCTTAGGGTGGTTATGTCCTATAATAAAAATACTCAATCTCATGATCTTTAACAATCCCACAATTTTCGAAAACGTTATAATAACTGTCAAATATTTTTCCACGATAAAAAAATAAGGTAAAGAGTTATTAAGTCTTTTACTTACACTTGAGCAAAATTGTTGTTAAATTTTCTTTAGAATTTTTATAAAGATAAAACCTAAATTTCAGTATAAGATGGTTTTATTGAACTTTTGATTTTGCTCCTAATAATCTTTTATGATTTCAAGCCTTAACAAATTTAGCAAGGAGGAAGATCCGGAATTTCTATACTTAGGATATATATATAAATAGATAGATAGATATGATCTCAATGCTATCTATTTATATGAATTTTATTTCTGTATAAATAATAATTTCTTTTTGGAATGTATTAGTAGCATCCACCCCCGCCACCCCACCACCTTAAGATTTAATTAAGAAGGCTATGGGCGATAATTACAATCCAAGTCCAACAATGATAAAGTTGAACAATCCAATCCAATCCAACCAACTCATAATCTCCCAACAAATACACAAATAATTGATCATTGGCCATTGGCCATCGGGATGAGGTAACGCTTTCAGTATAAGAAAAGGCAGTAATAAAACAAGAACAACTCAACTAGACGGATTAATTATATTGCAATTTACAAACACATTGATTAGATCGATATTATACAAGATATACGATTTTAAGATTGGATCAAACTTATGCTTTAATTTTAAAATTATTATATAAATTTTAATTGAATTAAAATTTCTATTAATTTGAATAATTTTTTATTATAATTATAATAACATATTATTAATTATAAGTATTTTAAGAGTTAAATTATTTTTATTTTTATATAAATTTATAATTAAATTAATAAATTGAGATTTTTGTAAGTATTTTTAAATAAATAAAAATGAAAACATATATTTAATTAAATTTTAGGGATATATGTCCTTTTTCATATTATGTATATATTACACAGGCACAATAATAATTAAAATATTAAGCCTATTTATACATAAAATAGCGAAATAAAAAATGTAAAATTTTTTGGTCAGCGACCTAATAATTCAATAATTCATTCTCTGATTGGTTGGTCATTGTCCATCATCCAATCTTGATTCAGTGCCACGCAGAAATCTGTTTGTAACTGTTGCTGTTGACCTTAAATTCATCAAATAATAATTTAAAGAATAATAATATCTCGTTATAATATAATAAATACTAAAATATAATACTACACTCCTTAATGGTTTGTCCGTTAATTTATTATTAAGTATTTGTAATTACATTTTATATTTCTAAAATTAAAAATTAAATAAAGGGTTAAAAGGGTTTAATACATATGATACAACATATTAAAATATGATACTAAACTCTTAAACTATGACAAATATCATTTTGAGCTACAAATTTTTAATGATTATTTATTAATTTTTAAAATTTTTATTATACTAATGATTAAAAATAATTTATATAAATTTTATATTTTAGGTTCAATTTTTATTATTAATATTTTTTTTATTAAAATATCTAAGAGATTAAGTTATGAATTTTTAAATGTTTAAGAGGTTAAATTATAAATTTTATTTAAATTAACTTATACTCAACTAATAAATTAAGATTTTTTATTTATAAATTTTTTTTTATTTTTATACTTCAATTTAATACTTGTCATAATTTTAAAAATATATAATATTATATTTTGATTTATGTCGTTATTATTTTAAAAATAATTATATAAAAATATTTAATAAGAGAGAAAGAGAGAGAGAGAGAGATTGGAGGAGGAAAACTACCAACCTTTACCAGCCTGTTTTATAGACAGGATAATTGGGTACGGTACAAGTGTGATGTTGATGCAACATAATTTGTTTGTTTGTCTGCAACACATCACATGTTGATGACAACGATTTGATCGTTTTCTTTGCATCTCGTGAATCACAATTCAGAATTTTCAAGTATTGACATTTCGATTAGTTCTGGCATACCAACTTCGATCGTTAATTTTGCTGCTATTCATGAAAATCAAATGGGATATTTTTAAACATCACTTTCTTAATTAAATTTATTTCAACCAAATCATTAATTAATGGTGGCCGTTAAGTTATTAGCGGTCACCTTTATTTCTTACAACAACTTGCTTTGTTCGCCGTTGATTTTGGTGGGACTGCCCATGTGATTGTGATATTCCATCATGTCATTTGCATTTCTTCTTTCTTTCTATCATATAAGTTTTTGGTATTCTTAAAAAAATCTCCTTCAAATATGGAGAAATTTTAATTAGGAAAAATGGCTTAATTACCTCTCCTCTCCTCTCCTCTCCTCTCCTCTCTTATGCTGTTTACTTACACAGTCCAAAGATGCAATTACCTCTTTCAATGCCGATGCGAATGTAAAAACACAAACAAAAGAACGCACTGAAGTATAATTATTTATGACGCAGGTCTTAAAAACTTCACATCAATGTACTCTTATCATTGTTCAAACAATGTGTTGTATTTTTGATAAAATAGAGTTTGTAAAATATCTGCTAATTTACAATATTATTTCAAGTTTGGATTGTCGACTAATAATAAATAAATAATAGAGGGGAGATAAGGGAGGGAGCAGATTTTGTCAAACTTTTTCGCAAGTTGAAATATATGTTTTTTTTTTTAATCACTTCAGTTATTTATAATTATTTATAGAGCAAATAATTTTGATTTGACATTGAAAAGCAAATAGATTCTCAAAATAGCTTATATTTTAGCAATTAAAAATGGAAAGAAAGACAAATACCCCATTTTCATAAATTTTTAAAAATATCAATTACTTTTAATAGAATATTTATGATAAATATTTTATAAATTTTAAAAATAATACTTTTTTAATCAAAATATTTATAATAAATATTCTTATAATTTAAAAAAATAATAAAAAATACACCCTTTATCATGCCTTCGACCGTAAAATCCATACATGACAACCAACTAAAATTCTTAATAAGTATTCTTTGAGTTTAAAACATTTACTAAGAACTTGTAAGGCTATACTAATACTTGTTTTCATAAAAATATTTTAAAATACTCATAATATACATATCCATTCAAATCACTCAAACTCTATTTACTTGTATCAAATTCAAACACTATATATATATATATATATAAAGATTTGGAGGAAAATATTTTAACTATTTGATTGAAAATAATTTTAAGCATAAACCTATGACCTATTTATAATAAAAATCTCATTAGATCTAACCATTCTTTCTGACAATTACTCTAATAAGGGGTAATCTTGAGTTGTCAATGTTTTTTTTTTAAGAAATTGAAATCAATGAATTATGTACAATTAAAACAATTCCTTTAACATAATCTAGAAACATATATGCAATTTATGAAAATTACCCACTATTGATGTTAGCTTCAAGTAATTTATGAATCTTCTTAAGATTATCATTTATATTATCATCTAGTAAGTTACTCTATTCCAAATGAGATCATAATCTCTTTTATATTGATTCTGCCAATACACCACTCATCTAGTATGGTTACTGCCTCAACTTATACTTAGGCTACTAAATCCTGTAACTACAATATTGACCCTCATGGCCATGACCTTCTCAGCCTCAATATCAATCAAATTCAAAACATATAAATACTATATCATATTCTCATGCATCCAGCATATTCATAAAAATCATCAATTCCACGTAAGAAAATCATTTATCAATATACACGTATCAGAATATATGATCAATCTCAATCATCAATCAAATTATATACATGCCATATTATTTATCTAAGAAATTCATATGAATTTTAAATCGATCTTCTAACATTTAAAAGTAAGAGAAAACATTTAAGAAAATTTGAAAGAATAACAATTAACTCCATTTACAGTATAGGGAGGGTGAACATTCCTTACTCAACTCTCCATCTTAGGTTCTTTCTCAAGTGTTCCTCGCATAAGCATCGTTGTCTAGAGCACACATATATCAATGTTTTCTTTAATGCACTTATATTAAGAATATAAGAAAAAATAGCATTAGAAGTGAGAGACCTGAATGATATTTTTCAGAGAAATGATATTTGTTGAAAGACTTGAGTTATATTTATTAAGTATCGATGCCTTTCACAAAGATTTTGATACTTGGGGCCAAATTTTAATATTTTGAGCAGGGTATCAATACTTAAGCCAAAGGAATTAATACCTTTGCCAAAATTATTAATAACTTTGCCTATTTTCAAGAAGTATCGACATTTTGTAATGAAAAATCATGCTCTAAACTCTTTCAGACATAGGAAACAAATATTTAATCCATGAAAAGACTATTTTGCCCTCCTTAACTTTAATCACCTTCATTTCTTTTGATTTTTCGTGGCCATCTCTATCATTTCCTCATACTTTTCATTATAAATGAAATTAGAAAGGGATAGAATCCATTATACTTGCTTTATTCCTCTTTGTGCATATGGGTTCATGGGGTTTAAAATGCCGCAAGTTCATCCTCTCTACTTCTTCTAGTTTTCTTAATTTTCTATGGTTTTTATTCATTTTTTTTGCTATAAATCAACAAATATACATGCTCTTAACATTTTGGGATCGTCAATTGAGTATTTTAGAGGTGTATCAAGTGGGAAAGAGATTAGGGTTTGTATGCCACATTACGGCTTCTCGAGTTTGACGATGAATCAAGCCTCTATGCAATAAATCGACTTGTTGGTAAGGTTCCTAACCTTGTTTTGATATCGATTTCATGTTAGATTAATTTTTTATTATATATTAAGGCTAAGGTTTACTGTAAATGTGAAAATTCTAGGATTTAACCCGATCATGATAAATTGAAGTCAAGATTAATATGTAACTAATAGAATTAAACCAATTAGTTATTGTTTTTTGTAAAATAAAATTTTGTCTTGTGAATTAAATAATAGTAGCAAAATTTGAACCTGATTAGAACTTGCGAAATGAGATTTTATCATACAAAATAGTTAATTGTAGTGAGTTAAGTAAAGATATTATTTTTGTGAACAAGTCATTAGAAATTGAATCATAAGAAAATAGATTTAAGAGGATGGAAACTCTTTTGCATGTTAGCACTTTAATTATTCTTATATATGTGCTCCGATTATTCTAACAATGGTTGATAAATTCATGTGATAGATACATTGAAAGAGTGTTCCCGAGTCCGTGATGATTTGGATTTCATCCGATTCCTTACCACCTGCTTTATGAGTAGATATTTATATTTTGTTTTTGTTTTTTTGTTTTAAAAATGTTTATAGAAAAGCTGATTATTGAAATGTTAGAAAAACAAATTATTTTACCTTATGCTTAGTGTTAAATGTTAAATTTTTTCATGTTTTATAAATGGTTTTGAGAAAGAGTTGATGCGTATTTGGACTGAGGCTAGAAGAAGCTCAATTATGATTTGTTCGCAAGCTATTTTGTGATAATCTCTAATTGGTTGCTTATTAATAAATGTTTAAGAATTTATATGGATAGTATAAATTCCATATAATCTATACATAACTTCGAATTTATTCATCAATGAATCCCAACCCCATATTCATCCCAACCCCATATTCATCAATGAATTTCGAATTTATATGGATAGTATTTTGACACTTGGCATATTTAAATATTAATTAATTAATTAATTTTGAATTAATTATTCTTGATCAAATATATTATGCATCTTTGACTTTAGCTCACCTATGTTTTATGAGCTTGGTTGTATCACATAAGTTGCCCATTAATTAATTATATTTATAGGATAAATATTCAATTAATAAATGAATGAAAAATGAGAAAATAAGTGATTTTTAGTCCTTCTTCCTCCTTGAACATGGGCAGTCGTGGGAGCACCTTGGGGAGAGTTTCAAGTGATGAGAGCTCATGATTTTGAGCTTGATCTTCATAAAAAATTAAACCTTGCAAGGTATGCACTTAAACCCTTCATTTGGTTTCATTATGGCACTCTAGTTTTGTTCATTTGAATGCATAGATTTAGGGAAAGTTTTCTAGGAAGAAAACTTCTATTTATGTATATTTTAGGCCATTAGAAACCAACATTAATAACTTAGAACAGACTTAGGGGATATCGTTATGATTGTTAGGGTGAGCGGTGTACTAGTGAGGTTGTTATAAGGGGGATAATGATCCATTTGTGATTGAGTAGCCTACTTGATAGAAATATTAAGGATAATCATATGGGATATCGTGTGATTACTTAAAACTAGCGTTAGTGATAGATGAGATTTTTAATAAAAACCATGCATATTACTACTTATTACACAAAGAATGTTTTTAGTAAAGAATCATTGGTTTATATTTGCATAAAAAATTCATTGACGACTCGACATTACTTTTGGTCCAAGTAATAATAAAAAAAAGGACAAAATCGATTAAACAAACTACATTTTTAATTAAATAAAATATTTTCAATA
>JAVXUL010129736.1:0-15888 GCA_035590515.1 Trichilia minutiflora
ATTAATTAAAGAAATATAATTAGTTATCCATGACATCGTGAGTTAACTAGAACTTAATGGGCGTGATTAATAATTGAGAGACCGATGGGTAATTATTGTTAATTACGTATAGTGTTAATAAGGTGATAGAAAATTAATACGATATTTGAGTTAATGATGTTCGAAACTAAATTGTTCATAATTATAATTCAATAGTTCTTAAGAGGTGAACCTAGATATCCTAACATTTGCATATATTATTTTCTAGTAAATCGTTATTCTTTTGTTAAATTTATGTTGTTTGTATTTATTTTATTTGGATAATCTCTAAATTTAAGTTCTTGGCATACAATAAGTTAGTTGTTCCCTTGAGTTCGATACCTTCGAATACTTCTAAGTTTTATTACTATGATCGACTCTGTGCACTTGCTGAAATTTTTGATCAAGTTTTTGACGTCATTGCTAGGGAACGACGGCTAATTGTTATTTAAGTTCTTGAATTTTATAGTTAGTTTAGTTTTAAATTGTTTTTTTTTGTTTTATTTGATTTTGTTTTCTTTCTTGGTGAATTGTAGGTAGTTTATGCATTTGCGAAGATCAAATAGTTTTAGCAGTTCAGACATCGTACCTTTGAATTCGAAAATTGAGGGAACGTGCAGCGTAAATCGAGCTAAGAAACGTGCAGAGATGGAACACAACCATCTTGAGCCAATTCCACCACCAGCAAGAATGAGCTTGAAAATTTTCAGAGGCCAATCGTCGGGGCATCACCTTTTTGCATTCGTTTAAGTGATGCAGCACGAAATTATGAGTTGAAAGCTTTACACTTCAACATGTTACCTGCATTTCATGGGATGGCAACTAAAGACCCGTTGACATTCATTAGAGAATTTTATAGCACTATTCAAACATTCCCATTGAATGGTATAGACGAAGATGATTTGCGGCTAAGATGTTCTCCATACACTTTAAAGAATAAAGTGAAGTCTTGGTTGATAAACTTACCAGAGGGATAATTGGAAAATTGGGAAGAGGTCTATAAAAAATTCATGACTAAATTCTACTTGCCTCAAAAGATGGTGGAATTATGATATAAAATCTGCTCTTTCTAACAAATAAAAGGCGAACCATGAAACTTGGGACCGTTTCAAATTATTGCTCATCCAGTGTCCGCATCATCAATTCTCTTTGCCATTATAGGTATAATTTTTTTATGATGGCCTAATAATATCTTGTCAAACTTTGGTTGATACAGTTGTAGGTGGGTATATAGGAGACAAAACAGTTGAAGAAGTTCAGGATGTTTACGAGATGTTAGCGGCTAATTCCCAACAGAAGGCTGTGCAAGGACGAAGAATGGGTGTTCATGAAGTTTTAGCCCAGACAAACATGACAATGCAAATGGCAGATCTTACAAAACAAGTCAAACTTTTGTTAAGTTAGAAGCAATTAAACAGAGATTAATGTGCCAACTATGGGATAAGTGGACATACCGCCAGTCAATGCCAATTTCATGAAACTCCAGCACCAACATTCGAAGAGATAAATTATATGGGATTGTATGGAGCAAGACTACCAAAGAATGAACTATACTCAAATACATAAAATCCGGGGTAGAGGAATCATCCTAATTTTTTGTGGAGAGATTAGAACACACCGCGACCATCTGGACCACCGAAATTCCAACAGCAAAGAATGCCATATCCTCCACAACATCAGCAGCCCACTCATCCAATACCAGCATCAGAAAAGAAAACTCCTTTTGAAGACATGTTGAGACAATATATTTCAATCTAAGATACGACCATGAAAAAGATAGATGCCAAGATCGACCAAGTGGTGTAATCCCATAAAGCAAGCATCCGTAATTTAGAAGTACAAGTAGGATAATTGGTCAAAGCAATTGCTGAAAGAGATCCTGGAAAATTGCCAAGCAATACTGAAGTTAATCCTAGAGAAGAGGCAATGACAATAACACTAAGAAGTAGAAAAATTTTGGAAGAACCATTAATGCCAAGTAAGATAAAGTAAGAGAAACAGTCTTTTAGGAGCTTTGAGTAACCACGAGACGAGCCACAAGAAAAGAAAGCAGTGAATCGACCATATGAGGATAAAGTGAAATCGTATGTGCCACCAATCCCATTCCCTCAAAGGTTGAAAGGAAAAGGTGATGACAAAAATTTTGAACAATTCTTGGAGATATTGAGAAAGCTTCAAATAAATATCCCATTCATAGAAGCAATAGCTCAGATGCCTTTTTATGCCAAATTTCTCAAAGAAATTGCATCCAATAAGAAGAAGCTTGAAGAATATACAACCGTTGCCTTGACAGAGGAGTGTAGTGCGATATTACAAAATAAATTATCTTTAAAGTTAAAAGATCCAGGGAGTTTTACTATTCTTTATTCAATTGGTTAAGTAGGCATTAGTAAATGTTTATGTGATTTAGGAGCAAGTATTAATCTAATGCCTATGTCTCTTTTTAGAAAACTCAAGATTGGAGAGCTAAAACCGACAACAGTCTCCCTCCAATTGGCGGATAGATCCATCAAATATCCACTAGGCGTGATCGAAGACGTATTAGTGAAAGTGGATAAACTCATATTTTTATTAGATTTTCTTATTCTTGATATGGGAGAGGATAGTGGGGTTCCAATTATTTCAGGAAGACTATTTTTGGTCACGGCTGGAACAATCATCAATGTGCAAAAAAGGGAGCTTACCATAAGTGTACAAGATCAAGAAGTAACGTTCAAGGTTTTTAAAGCCATAGAAGTCCCTAAAGAGTCACAAGAGTGTTATATGGTCAATATTGTGAATAATATTGGTATGAATGGGATGCTCAAGGAGTGTTTTTATGACTATCATATAGAGGACAAGAAGAATGAGATGAAAACTGAAGAGATGTATGATAGTGATTGAAATACTTCGCCTAAGTCCATCTTGGTTAGAAGTCGTAAAGATGATGACCCTCCAGATCAAAGTGCCAAAACTTGCAAGCGATGAAAGAAACAATGGCATAACCAAAAAGGTGTGGACCATACATTTGATCTGGGAGAACATGTGTTGCTCAACAACTCACAACTGAAATTATTTTCAAGAAAATTTGGCGTAAAATGGGTTGACTTATTCATGGTAGAGAAGTTATTTTCTCGTGGAGTTATTAAAATTAAAGCCAAAAAATAGAAGAATACTCCACATCCATTGAAAATGGTTGAAACATTATGTTGAAGTTAAAGATGGAAAAGAAGTCTCAGTCTTTCTTGATAGTCCACCATGAGAGTACAATCAACGTCTGGCTGAAAATGATAAACTTAGTACTTCTTGGGAGGCAACTCAAACATTTTAAAATTTTGTTGTGTTTATTTTTTATTTTTGTTCTGAATTATTTTTAATTTATTATGCAAAATTGTGTCTTTTTTAGGAGTATGTTGTTGTTTTTAGTACAGGGGCTGTCGGTTACGTCTCCAGAGAAAAAAAAAACTCCAGAAGCAGCAGCGCCCTGGCACCATCACGAGGAAAGGGACCCAATATTTCCAGGACTGTCAACGCCCTCCTCTTCACACCCCGACGCTAATTCCCAAATACGGGTTCTAAAAATTACAGAGCCTTCAGCGCCCTAGCACCCTGCTCAATGCGCCCCGACGCTATAACGGGCTCTTGGCTCCCAAAACCTCCAGCACATTCAGTAACCCAGCACTTAACTGGTAGCACCTCGGCGCTAACGAACGCACTCCACGCCCGTTATTTCCAGAACGAGCAGTGCCCCGACACCCCAACATCGCGCCTCGATGCCACTTCGACTTCAAATCCCAATTTCTTTGTAGGGTATTTCACTTCAAATTAAATTTTTTGCACTTCTTCTACACAAACCCTAAGCCTTCATATCTCCATTCTTTATTCTTGATTCACCCAACCACCCCCATCCACACACACCTCCATCGATTTCACTTCAAGCCATTCTCCCCAACTCGTAGTTAATTGACCGGATGACGATAATGAGGAGGAGGATCTTGATTAGGCTATCGTGTCTCAGGAGGGGAGTATTTTCTTACTTTTACTTTCTTCTCATTTTTTTCTTTTTTTATATCGAGGACAATGTCAGTTTTAAGTTTGGGGGAGTTCGCTTTGCGTTTTTTTTTTCATTTTTGTGTGTTTTTCATTTTTGTGTATTGCATTGTCATGCTATTTATTCGGTAGTAGTTTAGCATCAATTGTTTAGTTTAGGAGCATTCTCCGTATATTTTTTTATATTGTTAGGATTTCTGTGTGAATGAATGATTGCATGAATGTGTGTGTTTGTTGATGAGCATTTTTGATGAAATAAGTGAAATACAAATTAATACATTGATATTGAACTGAGATTAGAGGAGGTTGAAATGTGAAGTAGTCTTGTGTTGATGGTTTTGAAAGAAGAAAATAATACGCATGCTTAGAAAAATTTAATGAGTTTAGAGTTCGATTAAATTGATTATAAAACCCGTGCTTGTGAGTGTCTTGTTCTTATAAAAATAAATGTTAGACATAAAATCTTGAGCTCAAAATAAAAAGAAAAAAAAGAAAAGAAAAAAAATAAAGAAATAATAAAAAACTTAACTACTCTAATATTTTGAGGGTCTTAGATACAGAAGAGTAGCCGTGAAACGTCATCAATCGCGTAAAACGGATCCTTGAAATAAGAGTATACAAAACAACTTGTGTCTTTTAAAGGTTCAGTAACCGGGGGTTGATTGTGAAAAGTCATCAATCGCATAAAAGGTCGATTAGGATGGAAGTAAGGATAAGTAGTGAAATAAATAAAAATAAAATAAAATGCTCGAGTAAATGTCTAACTATAAAATCTTTTTAAATGATATTTATGAGTAAGGGTGGAATAAGAAGCAAAATCGATTTTAGATTCATTTTTATTCTTTGAAAGTGTGGTTTTAAAGAAAATAAAAAAAAAAAGAGTTGATACAAGACTATGAATCGTGGATATTTTGTTGAGTCTTTAATTTAGTGTTAATGTGTTGATTTGTGGTTCATGAGTTTTATCATTAATGCACATTAAGGTTGTGTTTGCATGATTGTTTTTTGTGTGTATTTTAAATTTTTGTGTGTGATTATGTGTTTAAGTGTTGTATTTGTATGCACTGTTTGAGTAGGATAATTTAGAATTGGGATTTTATGGGTAGATCCTTTGAAAACCCCTCACAAGACTTCACTCGTCCACTAGAGGCATCCTAGGGATTTAAAAGACTTGTTGCATACGCTAAATGCAACTGTGAGTCCTATGAAAGTGGATTAGAATTAGATTTTTATTTTTATTTTAGGTTAGTTTGCTCGGGACGAGCAAAATTCTAAGTTTGGGGGAGTTCAATGATTCAATTTTTATTAATTATTATTAACTTGAATTTGGCTTTGATTTTGAGTGTTTATGTATAAATTTCATGTTTGTTGGTTGTTTTGTAGGTTATGATTGATTTAACAAAATTTCTCCAAAGTGGCGGTTGAGTATCGATTTTGCATACTATTTAAAGATTTATCTATATCTTGGAGTATACTTATCAGAATTTAATAATTCAAGTTGCGTTGGAAGCATGACTCAAAGATGAAGAACTTTTATGAAGAAATCATTTGCATTTGAAGTTGTTTAGAGGGCCAAAATCAAGCTTGAATCAGAGCCATTGTAGAGAGTCTAGGAAAAGAGAAACACATAGGTGTGCAGAAATTTTCAGAGAGCACAGCGCCCCGACACCATCTACCAGCACCCCGACACTTGTCATACTGGAAAATCTTCAATTTCCAGAAAGTATGGTGCCCTAGTGCCCGACGTGATGAATTGTGTCCTCATGCAATTCGGACCTCATTAAGAAGGGGAAGAATTGTTATAAAGGGAGGAGACATTTTTCTGGGATTTTTACTCTTTAAGAAGACTTCTTGGAGACTTTTGGGGCATCGTTCTAGAGAGGAGATTGATCGACAATGCGAACGAAACCTGGAAGGACTCCATTAGTTTTTCTCTCTTCTCCCTTCCTCTTTTATTTATTAGATTTTCTTTTTCAATTCTTTGTAGTATGTTTATTGTTATGAGGAACAAATTTTATTGTTAGGGTTAAGGGATAGCCTAATTAAGAATATTGATTTATGATTTGAATAATTCTTTAATGAATTTAATTTTTCCTAACTTTATGTTTTGATTCGTTTTTCTTGTTATTATTGATGTTCTTGTGATTGATCACCATAAGAGCAAGGTTAGAGTTTGTGAGAGGGACCGACAGGTGAATTACACAATTAGGCACTAGGAAAACAAACATGAATAATTAATTAAAGAAATATAATTAGTTATTTATGACATTGTAAGTTAACTGGAACTTAATGGGCTTGATTAATAATTGAGAGACCGACGGGTGATCATTATTAATTACGTACAATGTTAATAAGCTGACAGAAAATTAATGCGATATTTGAGTTAACGATGTTCAAAACTGAATTGTTTATAATTATATTTTAGTAGTACTTAAGAGGTGAACCCGGATACCCTAACGTGTATGTTTATTGTTTTCTAGTAAATCATTATTCTTTTGTTAGATTTATATTGTTTACATTTATTTTATTCGAATATTCTCAAAAATTCAAGTTCTTGGTATACAATTGGTTAGTTGTTCCCTTGGTTTTCATACCTTAGAATATTCTCAGATTTTATTACTACGATCAGCTCAGTGCATCTACAAAAATTTCTAATCATGCTTCAGGTTAAATGCGATAAGCTTGATAAGAAGGCAATTCCAAGCTTCTTTGTGGGTTATAGACTATTTTTAAAGCCTACAAGGTGTACCATCCTCAAACAGAAAAAAAAATGATGATCAGCAGGGATGTACACTTTAATGAGGACGAGCAATGGGATTGGAAAAATTTACAAAAGAAGGATAGTCCTTCAGAAGAACTAAAGGTCATTGTTACCAAAGATCCTTGGCAAGACGAGTTGAAAGATGACCCTCCAGTTAGAGGTATAAGGCCAATTTTAGATATCTATACAAGATGTAATGTGGTAATTTGTGAACCTACTTGTCCTAAAGAAGTATTACAAGATTCAAAGTGGGAGAAAGCAATGGAGAAGGAGCTATTTATGATTAAAAAATAAAACTTGGGAGTTGGTTAAAAGACATGAAGGAAGAAAGGTCATTAGCGTCAAATGGATGTTCATGACAAAGTTGAATGCAGATAACTCCATCAAAAAATACAAGGCCAGACTCGTCGTTAAAGGGTATGCTCAAATTTATGGTGTTGACCACTCTGACACTTTTGCTCCTATTGCAAGATTAGATACAATCGGGTTGTTGCTTGTATTATCAGCACAAATGGGATGGAAAGTGTTTTAGCTGGATGTCAAATCAGCTTTTTTAAATGGCATCTTACAGGAGGAGATATATGTAGAGTAACCCGAAGGATTTGTGAAGCAAGGTGAAAAAGACAAGGTCTACCAACTAAAAAAGGCTCTTTATGGCTTAAAGTAAGCACCAAGGGCTTGGTATAGCAGGATAGATGCTCACTTATTAAGCCTTGGTTTTGCTAAAAGCTTGTCGGAAGCCACTCTTTATATGAAACATAAGACAATGACATTGTCAGTATGTCTCTTTATGTTGATGATCTTTTGGTGATAAGAAATAATAAAAGGTTGGTTGAAGAGCTCAAAAAAGAAATAATGCAGTTTTTCTAAATGACAAATCTTGGTCTCATGACCTATTTTCTTGGAATGGAGGTCAGGCAAGGAGAAAATGAAGTTTTCTTCTATCAGAAGAAATATGCAAAAGAATTTTGAAGAAATTTCAGATGAAGGAGTGCAAAGCAATGAGCACACCAATGGATCAAAAACAGAAGCTGTATAAAGATGATGGAGCTGATAAAGGACACTACAGAAGCTTGATAGGATGTTTAATGTACCTCACAGCAACAAGGTTTGATATACTCTTTGCTTTTAGGTTCAGGAGTTTCCTCATGGTGTTCCAAGAAGCAAAAGATTGTAGCACAATCTACTGCAGAAGCTGAATTTATTGTAACAACAGCAGCTGTAAATCAAGTTTTGTGGCTAAAAAAGATCTTGTGTGACTTACACATGGAGCAGAGAGAGAGCACTGAGATTTTTATTGACAACCAAGCAGTTATTGCAATCTCAAATAATTTAGTATTTCATGGGAAGACCAAGCATTTCAACATCAAGCTCTATTTCTTGAGGGAAGTGCAATAAGATGGAGAACTCACTTTGGTTTATTGCAAGTCTGAATATCAGCTAATAGACCTATTTACAAAGCCACTTCCAGTCAGCAAGTTTGAGCATCGCAGGCAAAGAATTGAAGTTTGCAACCCTTAAAGCAAGGAGGAATGTTAAGTATTTGCTTTAAGTTTTGCACGTGTTTTTTATGCTTTATTTTGCACAAGATATTTAAATAATATTCCTAGTCAATATGTAGTCCTATTCTAAAGGGGATTGCTATTTGTTTTTGTTACGATTTTAGGCCTCCAAGTACTTGATTAAACTTGATAAACAAATCAACAAACACAAGATTCGAAAAAAAAACAAGAAATGAAGAAGAAAGATAAATGCAGAGAAAATGAAAAACAGAAAACAATCACAAGCAAGCCTTTTAACGTGGTTCGATTCAAAATGAATCTACATCCACGGATGAGCCATAAGTGCTCAGACTGTTTATTGAATATCAGTGAAGAATATTACAGAGAGAATTACTCGAATACAACACGCTATGATATCAAAATTATGTCATCAAGTTGCCCTATTAACCAGCCTCTTACTGTCAGTTCCAGAAGCCAAGAATCAAGAACAGTTCATTCTTGATTTCTTGCAAAATGACCATAAGGCCATTAATGAATGAACTACACAAACCAAGCATCCAAGGGCAAATCTGGAAATCCACATACCAACTGATTTTAACGAACTCAATTCAATTCCCAGCAAGCATTTCCAGAAACCAAATGCAGCAAAAATCTTCACGTGCAAATTCCTCTAATATTAACTCAAGTTGTTGAATCATCCCTCTACAATAAGACTGGACCTCATTAGGAGAGGCTGCATCACATTAATTCTTCTAGTAAAGCCCCTTCCTCCTCTCCAAAATTCAACAATGCTCATCGCAAGAGGAAACTTCTTGGGCTCACGACTCGACATTCCTATAAAAAGTTATCAAGAAAGGTTAAGGAATGTACAAGTATGATAAAACATATAAATATAGATACCAATCACAAAATCAAGAAAACAATCCAACCCTTTCCCCCCTCAGGCCTCGTCCCTGTTTAGGGTGATTCGAAAAATTTGAAAACTACCAAGATAGAATTCACCGGAGAGAGCCAAAAAGCAACTCTTTCTAATCATTGACATTCTTTCTAGGGTGAACATCCTCCCCTCAAATTTCTTGGGTAAGTTAAGCTTATATACTCAAGGATTGGCAGAACTGAAAGAGCCTAGACTAGTTTTTTTCAGGTAACTTATCATTTCAATTCTTAGTACTGGAATGATTTTTTTTCACAGGTTAAAGTTTTGCATCGATTCTAGATGTAATACCACCTCGAACTGGAGTGCAATCTCCTTGAGGATGGGTTATCCTTAAAATATCACAATGATGACACATACATCTAGGATAGGATACTCCAGTTGTTTAATATTGTTGCCACAACATATACATATTAACTAAAATATGCCAACTATTGAAGATAAACTGATAGGGGAAAGTTGGAAGTACACCAAGAGCCTCGAGAAGAATGATTAGAGTGAAAGTTTGACATCAACTAGTAATAACTCTTAATTGAAAGCGATCTCGCTTAAGGAGAATGGCTCAATATCTCTCCCAAGTTCGTGACCTAAAAGGTGACAACATTAGAAATGTGATAAACCTCTCTCTATACTTCTAGGTCAAAATACTTGACAACAGAGAAGAAGACATCTGTCTTGTACTCTACCTTGATAAGTGGGAGGGATCTACTCTAACTCAATAGAGGAACTCTAATCGTTTGTCTCAAAAAAAGTATCGATAAAAGGATTCATGATAATGTAAAGAGGGACGATGCCTAGTTCAGACCTATCCCTGAATAGAAAATACTTCCATATATTTTCACTCAAGATACCTAAATTTCAAAAAATTTCTTAAACAATCTCAAACACTTCAAATACACTTATGTTAAAATCATTTTATAAACTATGTATCAAAACATTTAAATACATTATTAAGCAAGTAAAAATAGTAACAAAATAATTCATAAATTCTTTATAATTCATAAAAGTCAAATATCAAAATAAAAATAAAAATTTTATTCCCAGTAAACTTCAAACTTTTCTAAATGAGTCGGATGGGATGTATACCTAATGTCCACAGAACTAAAAGGAATTACCACCAAATGAACGCTCTTAACTAGTTTACTTATCCTAAAACTGAAAAGTGAGGTGTGTGTATGTGAGTATACAAGAGTATACTCAATGAGTTCACTCAAACTATCATATCAAATAAATACTATTAAGTATAAATATTTATATGATAAAACATTCTTTTAAAATATAAAACCATTACTTGGAAATAATTCTAAAAACGATTTAATCTAAAATATTTGATTTAATTTGAAAATATGAAATGTATATAAAATCAATGGACTGACTCCCTTTTTCAACGAGTATCCTGACCCTAGACAACTCCGAGACCGTCAATAGATTTTAAATGCAAGAGAAAACAATGAAGTTTTATAAAAATTTATTTTAAATTACTAAAAATAAAACATTGTATGGTTTAATTAGAAAAATAGACCCACAACTGACATTGACTCAAGTAGTCACGTGGTTACATTCGTGATTAACCCAACAAGATTCATAGCTGGTTGAATCATATCTCAAACTCTCATCAATATAACACATTATACTAACCCTAACTTATGAACCTTCACTCACCTAGACAGCATTTCTCCAAATCGTCCTAAGCTATTACCCTATAGCTACAATAAATAATTTCGATCCTCATGACCATCATCACTAATATACAATCATATATATATATCCATATAATCCACAATGATCACAATGATCATCAATGAATCGTAATCAAATCAAATAATTCAAAATTATACATAATGCCATTGAACTTATAAATTGGCCTCTGGCCATCATTTATACAAAGCATATCTCAATTTAATCTATATGTGTCTATATACAAACAATTGTATAAATTAGAAATAATAAGCATAAAAGATTAACGTTTATAAAACATTTGCATATAATTATTGTTGGAAAAAATAAGCGAATGACACGTGGGATTTCTTCAGAAAAAAATATGACACTTTTGTCCCAGATATTTCAGCCTCCCCGGGTGGATCCGACCACAGGATCCAGGGAGTCAACCCCTTAGGGGAACCTAGTCTCGGCCCTAGGGAGTCAACCTTTCAGGGAAAATCGTATCAGGTCCCAGGAAGTCAACTTCTTAGGCAAATACGCATCCTCTTTCAGGGAGCGTCCAACGTTCCTCAAGTGGTTTACCCTCAAGACTCAAAGGCGCGTCACAGCTCTCATGTCATGCTCCGACCCATGGGTCTCATATGTGATAATCATCACAGATTCCTAATAAGCATTCCTTAGACCCAGAATGCTTACTACAAATCTGTAAGATTAAAATTTTAAAATACGTAAAGCATTTCTAATGAAATTTTCTTCAATCTCTCAAACCACTATTATCGAAACAAGCACAGGCACTTCAAAAATATTTTTTATCCAAACTCGTTACAAATGAAATCATATATCAATCCAAAATATCATACAAACCAATATTTAAGAATATATTTTCGTTACAAATATCAACATTTAAAACATAAATTCTTCGCGCTCCTGAAAACAAAGCGAACCAAAGTTTTTAATAAATTTCTCATAGTGGACTCAGATGAACTTAGTATGAGTTGAGTATAGATGCAACACCTGATGTCACAACTCTCGATGCTATTACCACTCTTCATGTACTCTCTGCGCTTGCCTGTGAGTGGGGGAAGAAGGGTGACTATAATTAGTGAGGGAACATATAAAATAATAATAACAATAATAAAAACACAAGGCATAACCTTTATCGAACAATATATCTTAGAAAGAAAGAAAGAACAAGCTTAAAACATCTTTTGATTTTTAAACCAATACTCATCGAACCTTGAGAAAAATATTAGGCATGGCTTCTTTCTCGGGAATTATATTGATCAGGTGCAACCCTGAGCCGTTAGTGGTTTTATATGTAGATAAAAACAATGATGCTTTATAAAAGTTTAATTTAAAATGTACAAATAAAAATATGCATGTTTTAATCAGAAAACAGGTCCACCACTAACGTTCGTCTCAAATTAGCCATGTGATGACATCCATGTCTAACCCGACAAGACTCACAAGTTGTAAAATCACCACTCAAGATAATAATATACACCATACAACACCCTCAGCTGTGAAGTCTCTACTCACCTAGGCGACCTCTCTCCTCAGGCCAATCCTAAACTACTATATACCACACTCACCTAGGCGTTCACATCCAGGTGAACTCTCTTAGGCTACCACATCCTGTAGCTACAGTCAATAAACTCGGCCCACAGGACCGTTGTCACCAATATACAAATATAAAATCTGGCCCACTGGTCATGTCATAATGAACCAAACATAAAACCTAGCCTACTGATAGTATCATCATCATAAAATCATCATACATATTGAATTCACAAAAATCGAAACATACACAAACATAAATCCCATCAAGGTCAGAATACCAAAACATTTACGAAATCATCAATATAAATAAACACATATAATCAAAACCACAATTACATATCAACGCTTTTTCAAATGTTTCAGGTATTCACATATCACTCTTTTATAAATCATGAAAACATATAGGAAAAATATAGAAAATTCCATTTGCATTCTATCCATCATAGATAAATATTTTCTTAACATGATTTGTAGAATTGTTTGAAATTATAAAGCATTTAAAACAAAAAAAAGCATAAAAGGTTTCACTTACAGGTTAGGGAGGGTACGCACTCCCTAAAGTTTCTCCTTTGGATCGGATTCTTGATCCTCACAATCGGAGTCTATACACATATACATAAAGAGTTCTATTAGTACATGTATGATTGCTTATATTCATCCGATACGCACATATCTTAAATCTAATACGATTGTCTCTTAATCCACCTCACACAACTATAGCACTTCCCTGCCCTTCAATCTGATAGTTGATCTAACCCTGCTATACCTTCGATTCACAATATAAGTAATATTGCTCGACCTTGTTTACTAGAACCAATCCACAATTAAAGGGTTTCATCTCTAACAGTAAGGGTTACTATTTACTACAAAGTAAAATTCTCTAGACTTAAGTTTTCTAGCTACCAAATCATATATCCAAGTACCTTACGTCCTAACTAATGCATTACCATTCAAAAACTCGCAAAATAAAAGCCTAATCACACGCGAATAAATAGTACCCAAAATTATAAATTTGCTCCAAATAAAAATCTAACGCATAAGAGAGTAAAATGGGCTTACCAACGAGTCAATAGAAGTATGTAGTCATCGAATGCAATGTTGATTACTCAAGAACTCGAGCTAGACTCCAAACCCTAATTTCTCCCCTTTGCATTCTTGGCCCCAAAGCTGAAACAAAGTTGCTAGGATGTAGAGGAGATGAAAGAAGGGTACATTTTAGTGTGAATTCTTTGTCTGATCGGTTAGAAAGCAAGAAATCAGAGGGAGGAAAATGTGTAGAGAGGGAGAAGAGAGAAACGAGAGAACGGGAGAGAAAAAAATAATTTCTGCCACTATTTGTCTATATTTATAATATGGGTGCGAAATTATCAAAATGCCCTTGAGTTATATGAAGGAAAAAAATTCTAAAAGGGGTAATTTCGATCATTTCATCTGATTTTTGGGTAATTCGATCGAACGAACTGGCCAATTCGTTCGATCGAAATGGGGTTCGTTCGAACGAATAAAACCCTTCGTTCGATCAAAGGTTTCATGAGCTCTTGAAAAATTTTTGGCCACTAAGTCATTTGAGCGAAATAGACCATTCGTTCGACCGAAAGTTTCTTGACTCCCTGAAAATTTTGGTCCTTTAGTTCGATCGAATGAACCACACCTTCGTTCAAACGAATCCAAGCATTCATTCGACTGAATGTTTCCTTCCTTAAGTTTTTTACCGCGGTCGAACTCTTGTTCAATTCTCGATATCCATTCCCATTCCTTACTCTATCTAATTCATTCAAAATCTCATTTCAACCCTCAAAATGTCATTGATCTATACAGAACTCAGACGTATATTTATGAAAAGATAAAAATACCCTTACTTAAAAATACAGGGTCTCACATCTCAGGTAACGACGGTTGAAGCCCTTAGGTAAATGGCAGTCGTGGCCCTTAGAAAGTCCGTGTCCGTCTCAGGATTAGTCTATTCATCCCCCAGAAAGTGCAGAATCAGCCTTACAACTGCGACGACCTCCCAAGAAAAATGTCCCCCCTTCACCAACATGCATGCGACCCTAATTGGAGAACCCCTAGTCACGGGCCCATGCTATCAAAAATAAAAATGACCACTGATATAGTAGGCCCTATAATAGGAGTAGATGCCTTGTCCTATGAGCTGCCTGTTTCATTCTTCGTCCATTTTCAGACAATGTGACAATAACAAACTTAGGATTTGTAGAAATGTCAACTGCAATATTAATAGAATGCAATTACACATTACCCAAAGGCACTAGAGTCCCATCATTTTCATTCTCTGATTCTTAGTCATATCACTAAGGTACTGTATAACAGGGATTCTCCAACAAAGAAAGGGAAAGTAGATTGGAGACTCTTAGAGATTTTTCTAGATTTGGCCCTTCTACTTATACCTCTTGTTGGCATTCCTCTTCCAACTTTCTCTTCTTCACACTTAGTAAAGGAGTTTCATTTCTTACCTTTTATTCCAATTTACTCACTGAAATTTACTATAACTTCCTTCAGCATATCTGACTTAAGCATCAGAGTTTCTCCGTCGGGAATCCCTCTCGGTGTAACTCTTAGTGTGTTATTATTTTACAGGGACTTAGAGATGAAGCTCTACAAGCAAGGATCTAGTCAATAACTCTCTTCGATATGGATCCGATGACATAATAGCCACGTCATATTCACACCTCAATAATTATAAATATAAAAAATTATATTAATATAATAAAAATAGAAAGAGTTCACTCACAGTTTAACGAGGGTATACACCCTCTAATTCTTCTTATTTTTTGACAACTCACGCGGGTTCGTCATTCATGTATCATTGCCTAAACACATTTGTCAAAAACCATATTAATATATGTTTTTAAAGCATAAATGAGACTTGTATGCGTGAAATGCATTCTAATCGAGTTTCTAAAGTCAACTTTTATACGAATTTAAATAAAATTCTCGTTATTCATCCGACTATCTATTTTTAATCATTACGAACTCACATTATAGCCAAACTAACGCATTTTAACTCAGTTTTATGATTTCTACGAATGAAACTTGATTTTTCATCGGAACAGTAACCTAAACATTGTTTTGATTTACCCATATTTTTTGAATTCATGTTTTTAGCTACCTAATCAATTACCCAACCTCTTTACTACCTAATTAACATGTAACGACCTAAATTCAAGTGATAGAAGCCAACATAAATCTGCGGATAAACAATAATACCCATATATTTAAAAATTGATAAAATACGAAATAAAGGCTAGAGAGGGGTTAGAAATATTATCAGTTACCTCGTGGTACTATTGATTTACTTTGATTTTGCCTGAAACACAAAAACCCTCAATTGAGCCTGAAACCCTAACTTGTTTCCTTTGCGAATCTGCGCTTCTTGCAACAAAATAAAGCTAAAAAAAAGCTCA
>JAVXUL010129747.1:0-15887 GCA_035590515.1 Trichilia minutiflora
TCATTATGAAAGTCTCATAACTTAGTTTATTTAGAGCATCAATCTTTCATAATATAATCATCAAAAAAATATCTTGTACTCATCAATTTCCCCTTTTTTTGATGATGACAATATATATATATATGTGCATATCAAATTCTCCCCCTTTTTGTCAACAAGCAAAGAAGGGTAACAAATTCATTTTCCCTTTTATATGTATAATGGATACTTTATAACTAGGAGAGAAGAGACAAGTTTGAGATAAGGTGCTGTATATAAAAAAAAAGATAACAACATAATCATCCAAAATCAAACAAGCAGCAAATATCCACCAAAATAAACATATCATCCAAAATAATGATCATCCAACAAGTAAATATCATCAAAAATACCATAAAGGCATAATCGTACGAAAGATAATAAGAACACAAAGAATCATCAAAAAATATCCGAGTCAGAATCAATATGGATAGGACTAGATGTTGAGCCGATTTTAAAATGAGAATGCGGATCCATAGGAGGAGGATGTGAAACTGAAGACGTAGGACGAACAGAAGGTGCCTTAGGATGAAAAGGTCTAAAATACGTGTGAGGAGGTGATTGACGACCTACAGATAGAGGATGATAGCCATAGTAGGAGCCTGGAACAGTCGCAATTGAATGTCGTAGCTAAGCAACTTCCTCTCCTCAACTTCCTCTAACTTCTCTTGTATAAGAGTATCATGAATAAAGATCTCATTCTTTACTTTCTCAACCATCTTTCCCATCGTGTGCATTACCTAAAATGCCTCATTCATACGTGTGTCAAGCTTCTGCATAGTCGTCATAACGATCGACTCGAGAATAGCAAAACTGTCCAGGAGTCGATCAATTTTATACTCTAAAGTGACTGCAGGAAGGGCTAGAGGCACTGAGATAGAAGGATTTACTGAAGAGGATGGAGGAATAGGTGTAGACTGGGGCTGCTGTGCTGGAGGAGAAATAGGAGGTGGAGGCTCCTGCTGCTGCTGCTCTGGTTGCTACTCAGGCTGCTGCTGCTCCAAGCCAGAACCTGAAGGGATATCACCCTGATCACCCTGTATATCGACATCGTCCACTCGAATAGGGGGACTATCAACTTGCTTCGGAAATCACACACTTGGAGCCTATTACTTGTAGCCCATCTTTCTAAGAAGTGTCTCACTAAGCATGCTAGAAGGTGGAGGCTTCTTGCTATCTACCCCAACCAATGCATCTGGAGCTACCTTCTGAATCAATTCTGAGATCTTAAACTTATAGTACAAGTTGTATTTCTCCGAAGCACCTCGAACTATACTAGTTATCATCCAGTATGGGAGGTTTGATCTTTGATGACTTATAATCCTCTCCATCCACCACATGTCTTCAACAGACATCTCAGCAAACTTTTTCGAACGAACATTCAGATTATGAGCCACAATGAGGTGTAAAATCCTTTAGTTCAACTGTAGTTTGGATGGTTTGTTTTCAACAACCTATAAATCAGTTTTTTTTAAATATAATTGTACAGGCTTCTAGAGGATTAAAAGCGTAAGGGATATAGTGTTCTCCCTCAGAAAGCATTCTAAGCTGCTCATATAAAAATTCTTCATCAATAACAAACCCAACACCCTTAACCCATATCCGAAACTTCGTAACTATGTTTCTACCAGTATACAAATCTCTATTATCTAGATTTGAATAAAATACCTGTACTAATTCCGGGTAAAACTCCCCCTTAATACTTAAGAATGGTAATCATCCAAAATATGTGAATTGATTTAAGTAAGGAAACTGCATTTTTTTAAGGAGTTCGAAATCAACTACCCAACCAGAAGTCAATATTTTTATAGCAAAATGGGTGAAGAATCGTTTCTGTTGTTCGGTGAAAGTGAATCCCCATGAATTCGATTCTTCAGGAATGACGGTCAACGAAGATTCTGGAGCTTTGCATTTTCGACGATCTGACGATGCAAGAACCTTCATCGTGGAGGCATTTTTGAAAAGAAAATGATGAAGACGACGGTTATGATGAAGATGAGAGAAACGATTTCTAAGATGTTTTAGAAGAGAGAGACAATTATAAAAATAGTTTTAGATAGATAAAGAAATTTTGAATTTGAGGAGTTTTAGAGAATATGAAGGGATTTGGCAGTTGAAATTCGTGCCCTAAGTCAAAATGATATAGTTTTAGGCCTTTGAAGGGTAAACGTGTCGATATATTTTGACGTTATCATCAGAAGCACGTCACGAAGGTATCGATACATTTGAGAAAAACTCAAACGTGTCGATACGTTGAGTCGTATAATCACGAGATCTTCATCTCGAAGGTGTCGATATCTTTTCCAAAGATATCGATACGTTGGGTAAAAAACCCAGTACATTTTAAACGTGTCGATACGACAAAGGAAACATATCGATACTTGGGCTAGGGTATCGATACGTTAGAGTAAAATCAATGAGCACTCAAACGTGTTGATACGTTTAAGAATGATTCATCAAGCACGTTTCGAAACAAATGAAAACATGTCGAAACAAATATTAAAGATTTCGATACAAAGATGAATTTCAACCAAAATCACTCGAACACATTGAAGTATTTATACTCAAAGACAAGTATAACATGAAATATATCAATTTGAGACTCAACAAATATCATAAAGCATTTTTTTTAAAACATGTTCAATCAATACGCATCATACCAAGATTATTTCTCAAATAGCAGAATCGAGTTTTATCCAAGGGTTTTGTAAAGATGTCTGCTAATTGATTTTCAGTACAAACATATTCAATACACACATCATTCTTTTGTACATGATCTTGGATAAAATAATATCGAATCTCAATATGCTTAGTGCGAGAATGATGTACAGGATTCTTAGTAAGATTTATGGTACTAGTATTGTCACGCATGATAGGAATTCTATATGCATGCCATAATCAATCAATTGATGTTTAATTCATAAAAGTTATGCATAATAACTGCTTACGGATATGTACTCAGCCTCAGTGGTAGATAAAGTAATAGAATTTTGCTTTTTACTCACCCATGTTACTAATGTATTCCCTAAGAAATTACAAGCACCACTTGTGCTTCTTCTATCAATTTTACAACCATCAAAGTCTGCATCCGAAAAACCTTTCGGATCAAATAAACCATCGTTGTGATAAAACAATCCCAAATTAGGTGTGCCTCTAAGATATCGAAAAATTCGTTTCACAGTACTTAGGTAAGACTCTTTGGGGTTTGATTAAAATCGTGCACATACACACACATTATATAAAATATCGAGTCTAGATAAAGTAAAATAAAGCAATGAACCTATCATGCCCCTATAAAGCTTAAGGTCAACACCCTTGTCTTGCTCATCTTTGTCCAAAGAGGTGGATGAACTTATAGGTGTGTCCACCTGCTTACCATCTAAAAGCTCAAATTTTCTTAAAAGATCTTTTATATATTTAGATTGGGAGATGTAAATTCCATCCAAAGTTCGTTTGATTTGTAAACCCAAAAAGAAATTAAATTCTCTCATCATACTCATTTCAAACTCATTTCTCATTAAATTTGAAAAATCTTCACATAATAAATCATTTGTGCTTCCAAAAATAATATCATCAACATACACTTGCACAATGAGTATGTCATGATCTTTTATTTTAATGAAAAGAGTTTTATCAACACTCCCCCTGTCAAAATTATTTTTCAACAAAAACTTACTAAGTCTCTCATACTAAGCTCTAGGAGCTTGTTTTAAACCATAGAGATCTTTAGTCAATTTGTAAACATGATTTGGAAATTTTTGGCTTTCAAACCCAGGAGGTTGTTCAACATAAACTTCTTCATTTGGAAAACCATTTAAAAACACACTTTTCATATCCATTTGAAAAAGTTTAAAGTCTTTAAAACACGCAAAGACTAAGAGGATTCGAACAACTTCTAGTCTAGCCACGGGAGCATAAGTCTCATCATAGTCTATCCCTTCCTTTTGGCTATAGCCTTGAGCAACAAGCTTAGCTTTATTTTTAACAATGTTTCCATGCTCATCTAGCTTGTTTCTAAACACCCACTTGGTGCCTATGATGGAATGGTTATGAGGTCTTGGAACTAATTCCCAAACTTGGTTTCTTTGGAACTAATTTAGTTCCTCTTGCATTATCATGATCCACTTCACATCCATTAATGCATCATTAACTTTGTTTGGCTCTAAATAAGACACAAAAGCAAGGTTTTGCATTTCCTCAAGATTTTGAGAAAACTCTCTAGATGCTCTCCTAGTTCTAATTCCTTGAGAGGGATCATCAATGATCAACTCTCTAGGATGATGAGATGAATACTTTCAAGCATTTGAAAGTTCCTTAGATTGAGTCTCTACATGTTCTACATGCTTCTTATAATGATTTTCACTCAACCTCAAGTCATTCATCTTATTCAACAAGTCTATCTCATCAATCTTCTCTTTAGCAATCATTTTCATCACTTCAGGTTCTAATTCATCAAATGTAACATGTATAGATTCTTCAACAACCTGAGTTCTCTTGTTATAAGCTCTATATACTTTGCTTTTGGATGAATGACCCAGAAAAATTCCCACATCAGATTTAGGCTCTAATTTTCCAATATTGTCTTTGGTGTTAAGGATATAGAAAGTGTATCCAAAGACTCTAAAGTGTTTGATTTTTGGTTTCCTTTGATACACCAACTCATAAGGTATTTTGCCTAGGAATTTCCTAATCAACACTCTATCGAAAATATGACATGTTGTATTCGCCTCACCCCAAAAGTATTGAGGTAGTTCATATTCATTGAGCATGGTTCTATCCATCTCTTGTAAAGTTCTATTTTTTCTCTCAGCTACCCCATTTTACTATGGTGTTCTAGGTGCAGAAAAATTGTGATTCATCTAAGATTCATCACAAAAGGCCTCAAAGTCATGATTCACAAACTCACCACCTTGGTCAGTTCTAATCTTCATCAAATGGTAATCAAGTTCATTCTGAATTCTCTTAGAGAATTTTCTAAATGCATCAAAACTGTCACTCTTGTTCTCTAAGAAGAACACCTAAGAGAACCTAGAAAAGTCATCAACAATGATATATGTATAGTATTTTCCACCAAGTGATGCAACTCTATTTGGATTGAAAAGGTCCATATGAATGAGTTTAAGGGGTTTGGAAGTGAAAATGGCATTCTTGGGCTTAAATGAGCTTCTCACTTATTTGCCTCTTTGACATGGTCCACATGTCTTGTCCTTGGCAAACTTGAGATTAGGAAGGTCTTCTAGAATGTCATATTTTGATAACTTTCTAATGAGATCCATACTACAATGCCCTAACCTTCTATGCCACAACCAATAATCATCATTCAACATTTACAAACATACAGAAGATTTACATTCAATTTTATCTAATTCGATAACATAAACATCTCCTGTCCTAGAAGCATGCAAAATTCTATTCTTATTCTCATCAAAAATATCATATGAATCTTTAAGAAACATGGCATTATAACCAGCATCACATAATTGAGAGATTCTCAGCAAGTTATATTTCAAACCAATAACTAGCAAGACATCTGAAATCTTAACATTATTTACCTTAATGGTGCTAATGCTAATAACTTTGCCTCTACTACTATCTCCGAAAATCACATCTTTTTCTTTCTTCTTGGTGAAATGCACGAAAAGATCTTTGCTTTCGATCATGTGCCTTGAGCACCCACTATCAAGAAATCACTTGACTTCTCTAGAATGATTCTACCCCTGTATAACACATGTTCATTTATTTTAGTACCCATTTAACTTTGGGTTCATAAAAGTTAGTCCTAGATTTAGGAATATCAACACCAACTTTTGAACCTTTGATAACCCAAATTAGTTTTGGACCTTTGTAGGTTTTGTTCCTAATAGAACATTTGTTGATGTGGTGTTCTTTATGACCACAATAATGACATGTAAATTGAGAGCTCATTTAACTAGATGCATTGACAAAATAGTTAGAATATGATTTCTATTTTGTACTTGGTCTATAACTAATTCTAGTCGGATCAAATACCATTCTTTGACTGCCTAGCAATTTATCTAATGCATCTTTTCCCAATGTGAATTTAGATAAAATTCTTTTTAGCTTAGTTATCTGATTACTCAATTCTATATTCTTAGCCTTTTCTACATTTATTTCTATGTCACATTTACATGCAACTTTTCTCAATTTCAATTCCTCAATTTCTTTTGCAAGTTCAGAATATTTTTTCTTCTTTTCTTTATATCTAACACAAAGTTTTTAAAAATCACATTTTAGTTCATCATACAAATCTATCAACTCATCATCCATAAGTTCATTTTCACTATCAGAACATATGTCATAATAATCAAATGGGGATTTAAAAATTACCTCATTATCCTTTTTGGCCACGAGACCAAAGTTAGCATGTTTAACATCTGAGACAGAGGAGCTATCTCCTTCTGATGACTTATCCCACGTCACCTTCATGGCTTTCTTCTTCTTCTAATCCTTCTTGTTCTTTTTTGAAGGATATTTTGATCATATATATCCTGGTTTCTTGTATTCGTAGCTCTTTCTCCCTTTCTTTTTTTCTGTCCTTCTTGAATTTTTCTGGTTTCTCTCCTCTTTAAAATTCTCTTCTTTTTTAGTCTTCCTTTTGGTTCTATCTCTACTGAACATTTTCATCATTCTCCTCATCATTAGCAAAAACTCATCTTCTTCTGAAGAATTCTCTGTGCTAACTTCTTCTTCATCCTCTTTTGTGCTTTTGAGAGTAATATTCTTTCTTTTAATTTCTCAATTATCATTCTCACTTTTGGTTGCTTCCAGTTCGTATATCATGTGTGAACCTAGCAATTCTTTGAGTGGAAGTTTGCTGAGATCATGAGCTTTTCGTATGGCAGTGACCTTTGCTTCCCAAGTCTTTGGTAAACTCCTTAAGATCTTATTGATAATGTACATATTTGAGTAAGACCTACAAAGTGCTTTCAAACTGTTAGTGATGTTAGTGAAACGTGTAAACATGTCCTTGATGAACTCATGAGGTTTCATCCTAAAAAGTTCATAATCATGAACCAACATGCTTATTTTAGAGTCCCTGACTCTATTGATTCCCTTATGGGTAACCTCAAGCATGTCCCAAATAGTTTTGGCTGTGTCACAACTAAACACCCGATTGTATTCCAACCTATCTAGCACACAATACAACACATTCATGACTTTTTCATTCAACTAAAATTGAGTCTTCTCTTCTAGAGTCCACTCAAAATTTGGTTTAGGCTTTCTTTCCCTAGTAACCTCGTCTAGGGTTATGGAAAGTGTGTAGCCAACCTCTATAATGCTAAGAATTTCAAAGTCAAAAGTGCTAAGGAAGATTTGCATACGCTTCTTTTAATATGCATAATCCGTTCCATTGAAGAATGGAGGTCGATTTGTTAACTGACCTTCTACCATGTGTGATGGAATGGATGATAAAGATGCCATTGAAAATCTACTCCTCACAGGTGTTTAATCCTATATGAAATGAGGTTGGTTCTGATACCAATTGAAGTTCCAGTTGGTAAACTCCAAGAGGGGGGTGAATTGGAGATTTATAGATTTTTAAAATAAAAATGTAATAAGAATGTGTTGTGAATGTTAATGATTACTAAACACACAAAAATCAAATACACAAGGCAAGATTTTTATAGTGGTTTGACTACACGTCTATGTCCATTCTTCTCGGTTGAATCCACTCACACCAAGGATCACTAACTCTTTATTTTACGGGTCAAGAGAAACCTAAATACAACTCCTTCTTTGAATGGGTGAAAGGCAACCTCAAATACAACCTTCTTTTACAACGGGTGAAGTGAAACCCAAAAATAATCTTTCTTTTCAACGGGTGAAAAGTAACTCAGTATATATTTCAATTAAGAAAAATTTTAAACGCTCATAAGAGTCGATAAGCAATAAATTCAGCTTTTCCTTACTAGAAAAATAAATACAATTATCAGGTGAAGCAGAGAGAATAAGAATATTTTTCAGAGGAATGTTTTCAGATTGTAAGCTTAGAAATAATTTATGTTCACCAACCATTAATCTTCAAACTTGCCTGTATTTAAATCTTCATTCAAGTTCTCTAACGGTTATTAAGCTTCTTCATTAATGGCGACAATAAATGATTCTGAACTAGCCATTACAATCTTGAATTTCATAAAGGTATCGATATGTTTGAGTTTCATACTTTGAAGGTTTTGATATGTTTACTATGGTATCGAAACATTTCTATGTAAAAATGATGATGTCCGTCACGAACGTGTTGATGCAGGCTACAAGGTATAAGAACATTTAGAAACCCTTCCTAGGGTATCGATACATTTAAGAAAATTGTCAGGGTACCAAAACCTTTTCACATGAACTAGCACATCTTCGTTACCAACATATCGATACGTTGTGTAAGGATATCGATATGTTTGAGTGCAGAATGAACGTAGCAATACGTTTGAAGTAGGGTTCCAGAACTCAGGCTCTGAATTAGTACTGTAGCTTAAACGTGTCAATATGTTTAAGTAACATATCGATACGTTTGGGTCCTGGTGAGCTTTCTTGATACTTTGACTTCAATTTTCACCTGCGAAAACATATTTTTCCTTTTCCAAAGACCAAGTGAATTATATATGTCCTTATAAAATTTATAAACATTTCGAACATGCATGATTCAATTATGTTATACATTTTGGCATCATCAAAAATAAAACATATGATATTTTATTACCAAAAATAAATATGCCAACAATTTCCACACTTTATATCATCAACAATAATCATCTTGGGGCCATCAACAGTTGCCAGTCAATATCACATATATAGAGAATGAATTTTGCTAAATTTATTTAGCAATTAAAATATATTTATCAGGACAATTCACATACATTCTTTATATTATTATATTAATTAAGAAAGAAAGAAGTAAATGTATGTAAATAAAGAACAAGTTTTTTATTAATAAATAAGTTTAATATAAGATCACAAGCCCTGAAACCGACAACACGAATGGTTTCTACGGCATACATTAACAGGAAATACTACCTTATTGGTAAAGAGTTTGTTCTATACTACACCCATCAAGCCTTAAAGTTCCTCAATAGCCAAAACAAGATTAATACCAACATACACACCCAGTCAACATTCTTATAAAAATTTCTATTCAAGTTAGTTCTCAAAATTGAGGTCAAAATAAGGTGATGGATTCATTGAGCCGACGCATATCATTATGAATTATTTCTAGTGGAGAGCTATAAGGTTTGAAGAGTTAAAGGGATTGTATGAAGATGACCCAAATTTCCAAGAAGTGTGATTAAAATTGAAGAATCTCTAAACCACAGAGGACTTTACATCCAAGAGGGCTATCTAATAAAAGAAAATCAATTATGTGTGCCCAATACCTCACTCCAAGAGAAGATAATATAGGATTTGCATGGTAGAGAACTAGCGGTACATCTTAGAAGGAATAAGACTTTAGAAGTAGGAAGGCTTATCCATGGACTTTATTCTCGGTTTGCCTCACACACAAAGGGGTATGGATTTCCTATTTATGGTGGTTGACCAATTCTTGAAGATGGAACCCTTCATTTCATATCGGAAGAATAGGATGTAACTAGTGCACCCAAGTTATTCTTTCAAGAGGTTATGAGATTGCTTGGAGTATGCAAGTCTATAATATCCGATCATGATACTAGAATTCTTAGCCATTTTTGGGTTACCTTGTAGAAGATGTTTGATGCTTGCATTCATAAATTAATAGACAAATAGAGTCAATGAATAGAATTTTGGGTAATATGATAAGGAGCATATGTTGAGATAGACTGAGGCAATGTGATTTTGTCTTAGCTCAAGTCGAGTTTGCCTATAATAGTGTGATGTATAATGCCATTAGAAGATCACCTTTCTTGGTTGTTTATTAAAGGATTTCAAAGCATGCGGTTGACTAGGTGAAGTTGCTAAAGCGACAAGTTAAAAGTGTTAGGACCAATAACTTAATTGAAGATGTACAAGTGATTTAGTGAGAAGTCAAACCCAAGTTAGGGGTAGCCAATGCCAAGTATAAGAACATTGCTGACAAGCATTAGAGGGCTCGACCTTTTGAAGAGGGTGACATAGTATTGATTTTCTTATTTAAGGAGAGATACCTAGTGGGAACCTACAACAAGTTGCAACCCAAGAAATATGGCCTATACAATATACTAAAAACAATTAATGATAATGCTTATATAATTGATATTCTTTTTTATGGGCATTTCTCACATCTTCAATATGACCTACTTGTTCTCATACTTTGATTCAGAGGAGGAGGCATACTCAAACCTTACAAGTAACTCGAGGGTGAGTTTTTCATGGGGTAGAGGAGACTAATATGGACTCTATAACTATAGTTGACATGATTCAGTGGGGTTGCGTAAAGGCAAAGGAGAGGACCATTGAAGCAGCATGGAAAAAGATGAAGGTAGATAGCAAAACAAGCATGTTGATCGATCGTGGAGGGATGGTCGACTTAGGGGCAATTAAGTGGTCAACCAAATGATCTAGAATCATGCACCTAAGAAGATGCAAACTCATGCCTAAAGGTCAACCGTAGGTGCGACTGATAGGCTAGAAAAAGTATTTCGAGGATTTTTTTTTTATTGAGTGAAGGGTGTCTAATGGTCGACCAACCCTCGCAATAAATTTACTATTTTACCCTATAAAACCTATTTTTATTTGTGTTTAATTTGTATAAATTTGTAATTTCTTAAACTCTATTATATATATATATATATATAATATAAAACTTTAATCCACAGAGGGGTTAGAGCTTCTTTTCACAAAATTAGAATTACTTTTAAATTCTAGAGTTTCTACAATTGAGAGATATTTCCCAAGTTGCTCCTTGGTAGATTTCCAGCATCTTTAGTAAGTTTAATCTTGTGTTGGCTTTGGTGGTTACATACTGAACGTTGCGTTATATATCATTCAAATTTATTTAAATTTCAAATTCATTATTACTTTAAATTAAAAGAATAAAAACTATTTTAATATTATGAGATTTAAATTTAAATTTGAGGTTTTGTAGGGATTATACGAAGTAGAAAGCATATATTTTTAAGAAGTCGAAATCATAAATATAATCTTATTTATTTAAATTCTTTTTGTCCATTCTGTTGCTAATTGACAGGCCACATTGTAACAGGGTTTTTAATACAGATTTTTTTGTATAACAGGGTTATGTAATTGTCATATTCTCTATTTTCTATAGAAGTAAAAAGAAAAGAAAAGAAAAGAAAAATAAATTTATTAAATATGTGATAAAACTATAATTTTGTTAGATTTATTTGTAAAAATAAAAATTATATAAAAATTTATATTTTTAATATATTATCTTTTGTATAACTGTGACATGTGCATTAGTTATTATATTAATTTATACAATGAAATTAAATAAAAAAATTGTAATATTCCTATTCGTGATTCTTGAGTACGAAATTTTGTCAAAAGTTGTCGATACGAGTAAGCGCATAAAGCTGACGGATTTGCTGCAAGCATCTCTGTTTCTAAAAATTTCTTTTGCAATTTTTAAATCCCTTTAAATAAAATTTCAAATATGCCTGAGTTTCCAATCTAGATAATATCCCATACTCAAACTGTGTCATTTTTTAATTTATTTATCGAGTATTTAATTCTACTCGACTACTCCTAAATTCTAACTCTTTTTTTTCTTTACTGCAAAATGTTAAATTTATTCTTAGCTTAGAGCCTTATATCTTAAATACTATAGTGCTATTTTGCACGCAGTAATCATTAGTTTGAATGGTTTGTTTATAGGTACTTTCTAACTGTTCATAATATGCATGATCATCATTTAATAATTCAGCTTTCTTTTTCATAGTTTCTAATATTATTTCCGCAATTTCACACAACCTAATTGGTAGATAAGTCTCGATTAGATATTGTGATATATTGATTTTCAACCCACAGTTATTCCAGATAAACAAATATCAAATTCAAAATCAATTTTGATCATTATAACAAAATCACTTTTAGATAGGGGTGGTTTTAAGAATGTATTAGATTAAATGTTCACACTTTAAATTTTGGATAAGAACTTAAAAGGGGGAAAAAAAAGGTACTCATATAGAGAGACCAAAAAATTTTCTGTTGATAAGGGTATTTAGACTTAACTGATATATTCTCAATTTTGTACTCATAGAGAGAGACCAAAAATAGTAGATCAAAATCATGCAGTTAATTGAAATTTACATGCTTAACATAATTAATGTTTCTTTTTTTGGGTCAATATGAAATATTTAATCATGAAGAAAATTAAAATTAGGAGGTCAAAAATTTCTAAGATAATTTATATTATGTACAGCAAATTGGATCGTGATTCCCAATCACACACATAACTCATCCTTTAATCTTTCAAATTAAGGTTCTCAAAAATCTTGACTATTCACCATAAAAATTACCTGAGGAAAGCAGAAAACCATGGTAGAATTAAATAACTTTTATTCTGAAACAGCCAACCTTTTTGGATAATCGTCAAGGAAATAAAATAAACAATTGAAATTGAGCAAACAAATATAATTTTAATCAGTTTAAAGGAGTAAAAATCTATATAAGGTTCTCCCCTGTTTTGTGCGAGTTTTAATTATATCTATATAAGGAATATTCTAATTTCTCCCCTGTTTTTTGATGTTATTGGCATTTATCTCTTACTTTTTCAAAACTATCAATTACCCCCCTACTCGTATTTTCTGTTAACTTTAGCTTGCTTTTTTCAATATGACAAATTTACCTTTATAAAACGGAGCTAACTTTGTTTATTTAAAATAATGATTGGTTTTGTTTGAAAAAAAAAAAATACAGAAGAAAGTTTGGGCAATTCTCACCCATTAAACTATTAATTATTCTATTACTTATTGTGTATAAAAATATTAAATGAATCGCTCATCTCAATAAAAAAATAAATCACGAATATTACAATACAAAATATTAGTTTTAAAAAATCTAAACAAAAATAATAATAAAATTATCTGACCAACAATAAATTCAAACAAAAAATAAAAATAATAAAATTTAAACTTTATATTATAAGAATGAGATTTATAATTTTTTACATCAATTTAAAATTTATATTATATTAATGATTAAACTAATCATAAAAATTTAAAATAATTATAGACAAAATTTTAAAAATTATTTTTTAATTTTAATAATAAATTTAAAAATAAAGTAAAAATTCATTACAATGAATTCATTAAAATAAAAATTATTATTTTATATTTTGTCATCATAACAGGTTCTATGCCCATCTTTTTAAATATATATTTATTTAATATAATAATTAATCATTAATTGAATATTTTTAAAAATATATAATAAAATTTGCATAATATATTTTAAAAGTGCAAGAGGCAAAACTTTTGAATCTCAAAATTTTTTAGTTAAAATCTAGTGTTTAGATCTCCTTAAGAGCTTTTTTTTTCACTTAATTTCAAATAAATCAAGCGTCCTTATGATATATATAGTATTATTTAAATAATAAAATTATAAATAACTCAATAGTTGATGCTTGATTTCATTTATTTAAGGACTAAGGTTGAAGCTTATTGAAATAAGTTTTTTTCTTCATTATTTAACTGAACCACTATAGTTATCAAAATAAGGTTAATATGAGGGCAGAATGTAAAATTGTCAAAAGGAGTATAATTAGTATTTTCAAAAAGTAAGTGAGATTAGTAATTAGCTAAAATATAGGGAAGTAATTGACAAATTCATATATATATATATATATATATATATATATATATGTATGTATGTATGTATGTATGTATGTATGTATGAGTTAACCTTAATCAAATGTAGTAAAATCTTTCATAATATTCAAAACATTAATTTTAATGATTTGTACACTGACTCACATTGCAAGAAATTAAAAAAATCTAATCTATCTTAATTAGTTAATTCTCGTTCAATTATATATTCTTAGGTACATTAATCAATCAATTAACCAAATGATTCTCAAAATCTCTATTAATATTGCGGTCCCAGTTTTAATGATGTACATTAATGAGGAGAATTGAAAATATAAGTAACCGTTCACCACCACGCAAATAAATAATGATATGAAAGTACCGAAAAGGAGAATAACCTAATTCTCAAATCCAACACCCTAACAATTTTTTTCACAAACGTAAAACATTTTTTTTATTATTTTTTATTTTTATTTTTTTATGTGTGTGCCTGCTTGTTTTTATATGTTTCATCTCCTAATTTATAGAAGAAGAGAGGCTCTCACAGGCACCATTTGAATATAGACAACAGAAAACATGATCTTCAAATAATACCTACAGAAGTCAACTATGGTGACCATAAAGAAATATGCTTAACACATGAATCAGAATACATAAATCATGGTCATGAGCTGTTTCGTTGGCAATGAATTATATCTATTTTTCTATTTTTAGGGGGGTTAAATATAGTATGAATTATAGTAATATCATAGATACAAACACTTACGTACGTATATTATATAATAGTTATTATTATATATTATTTTTATTTTTATTTCTATAAATTTATAATAATGTTATGAAATGATGCATAATAATGTATAATTTTCAGAAATGTTGTACTATTATTTAAATAAATGAAAATTAACAAAAAAAATAAAAATAAAAATTATAAAATATATAATTTTGTATTACTTTGTATACCCACCAAAGATGTTGCGGAGGAAAAGGCGGAGCAATCTCTCCTGGAAAAAAGGGGAAATTGATCAAGAAGAACAACCTACCACGATAAACTATAGAAAAAAGGTTAGATGACATCGCAGAATTTCAGGATGACGTAACTTAAGATTTTGTCAAATCTTGAAGTATTAGATAATTTTATAGCGAAAGCTTTCACTTGCTCAACTCTCAAGCCCAGAAATATATTACTTTTTAAGATATTTCTCTCTACAGATCGATGGAAAGGAAAATTTTAGGTGTTCTGACGTATCCACAACCAGCGATTGGATGGTACACCACATCATCAAATGTGCTCACATGGTGCGCCATTCCACAATTGAATATGATACGTTGAATATACCTAAGTTTTTTTTCCTCAGAACCTCCACATCATCGTTAGACACCTCTAACCGCATAGTCGAACTGTCTGATGGCAAGTGATGTATTCGTGGACTCAAGTGAAAAGTTATGAGATAACCACCTTTGAAGTATTTTGCTTAAAGATCGATCAATTGTCGAATACTTTACTTTAGAAAAATTCATTCACATGTGGAAACTTAATGAAATAATTACTTCAATTGATAAAAAGAAATGTGAGTAAATCCAATGCCCAATTTTTTAAATTAGTTTGATTCTTGAAGTAATTTTTCAAAATTTTGAAACTTGCCATCAGCTACCTACTTACTCCTGACCGAAAGATTGAGAAAGATTTTAATACTACCTTACTCCATCCATCCATCCATCCATCGCGTGAAATTTATAAAGAGACTACAAATCCGAATAATGAGGTTATGATCAATATACAGAGTATTTAACTTTAATTGCAAAGATGGCTGACACAGTGTTTTACGTATCGAGTAAGATAATATATATAACTAATTATGCCTAAGCATGAATAAGGTTGTCAAACGGATCGGGCCGGCTTAATCGGATCGGACTATTTCGGGTCAAGCATTTAAGCGGGTTAGGTCGGACTGGCTCGTTTAATAAACGGGTTGATATTCTCAACCCTAACCCAATCCGTCGGCTACCGGGTTAAACGGGCCAGCCCGTTTATATTAAATTAATTAATTAATTAATTAATTAAATAAATAATTATAATTTTTAAAAAAATTTAAAAAATTAATAAAAAAATAAAAACACTATAAATATATAACAACA
>JAVXUL010129758.1:0-15886 GCA_035590515.1 Trichilia minutiflora
TTCTGAGTTTGGGTGTTAGATTGATTTGGTATTGGAAGTGTTTTGGAAATCAGGATTTTTGTTTGAATACCTTACAGCCCTACAGGGGGTATTCTGTGTGTTAGAGTGCACCCTGAAGGTCTGTGGCATCTGTCACAGGTGGACCCCACGGATTGGGGTGTGACAGACTACATGTAAGCAACACTTATAATTATTAGATTTTGAGCCATAACTTTGATCAACCACAAATTATAGCAAACAATCAAACAAGAAGGAATTACAAAAATTGTATAAGTTTCTAAAGTCCTTATTAGAAATTAAAAAAAAAAAAGTGAGAAGGATAGAGATTGTAGTGTCTATTATATTTATCTTAATGAAGTAGATTATGATATAGGACAAAATTCTGATCCAAGACTCATAATAAAATGATTAATGGTCATAATTTCTGACAAATTGATTAGATCTTATTAGGGATAAAATACAATGTATTCTAAACAATGAAGGTTAAGAAGTGATTGAGTTATCTAAAAAGTTCAAACCAATAGGTTGTAAATTGGTATACTAAACTAAAAGGTATAACTAGAATAGTATTAAAAGATTCAAGATTAGACAAATAATAAAAGGCTTTAAATAAAAAGAAAACGAATGGTAAGGCAACTTTACTCGATGGTAAATTGAGTGAAGAGGTTTATATGATTAAGCTTAAGAAATTTAAAGAAAAAAGTAAGGAACATATGATCTGTAAGTTAAAAAAAATAATCTATAATTTAAAACAAGCTTCTCATCAGTGGTACCTAAAGGTTAGTAGTATGATCATTTCTTTTGATTTTGTGAAAAAAAAAAAAGTTAATCAATACATCCACATAAGGATTAGTGGGAGTTTGCTTCATGAGTCAAAGTAACTCTTGATCATAAGTTTCAACTTGAAGGATTTTAGAGATGCTTTTTATATTTTGGGTATTTAGATTTATTATTATAGATCTTATAAAATTCTTGAATAATCTCAAAAGGGAATATATATAGAGATCGAGTATTATAAAAGTGACTAGTTAAACAGAGATCAATGTCCCAAGAATGATCTTGAAAGGATACATTGAAAATTGTTCTATATGTATATACAGTTGGTAGTCTTATATATGTACAAGCTTATACTAGACCAAAAATAACTTTTATTGTGAACGATCTTAGTCGATACATATGAAATTCTAGATATGATCATTGGATTACAGTCAAGAAAGTGATGAAATATTTACAAAGTGCAAAGGTTTTCGTATTGATGTGTAAGAAGGTTGATACTTTTGAATTATTTAAGTATTCAACTGTAGATCTTGGTGTATATCCAGATGATTTTAGTTTATATCTTCATGTTAAATAAATGAGCCATTTCCTAGAAAAGTATAAAGCAAACTCAATAACTTCCTCAATCATGTATAGAGAGTATATTGCTTGTTATGGAGCATCTACTCATGTAGTTAGCTCAGATATTGATTTAAGAGCTTTAAGTAGTTAATTCGCTCTCTAAGCCTATAAAGATTTATCATGATAATAGTATTTCTATATTCTATTCTAAGAATAACAAAATTAATAATAAATTAAGGTATATAAAGATCGAGTACTTGATAGTTAGAAATTTAGTGAAAAGAGAAAAATATTGTGATAGAAAATATCAAGACAAACTCTAGGTTAGATACTTTTACCAAGGGTATAAAACCCATAACTTTTAAGCGATATGCTATAAATATGGATATACAAAAATTTAATGATACTTTGGATTAATGAGAGTCAGATAGTTTGTGTATGTTTTCAAATATTTCTGAATAAATGCACATTAAGGATGTTTATTGTGTTATTATTTGATGATCATCATTTAAGTTTGTTATGCAATATAACAGTTGTATTTAATATACCTATTACTATCATATAAAATCTCGAGAATAAAGTAATGATAATTAAAGATATAGGCTTGTTAAGGTTAAATTGAATATATCAAGTAATTTTTATAGTAGTCATAGACATAGACACTTGTTAAAGTCAAATAATTTTCTTATTTTCTTATTAAAACATAAAGATAAGAAACTATAAAGAAGACAGATAAGATTATGGTGTTATTTATGATCACATCATGACATCATATTTTACTACACTACTAGTCCTAAGATCTATGTCGATTTAATTGATAATATTATTGATTTTGAATTGCTTGTATGTCAATAAAGGATACATTAATCATCATAGTCTAATATTAAAAATTAAATTAGATCGAATTATTTCAAGATATTAAACTCATGGCTATTATTTTAACGTGGTCACATAAAATGCTTTCTTTGTTAATTAGCCTAAGAATTTTTTAAGTAAATAAAATTATTTGTTTTCAAAAACCGATTAATATAACCCAAGCGAGGGAATGTTGGATATTTGTGGGCTTATATTAATTGTTATTGTAATTTTATTAAAATAGATTAATAGTATAATCATTGAGTAATAAGCGAATTAAGTTGTAGGTTATTAGTTATGCTGAAGCCTTTAACAAGGAGGCCCAACAAAGATCAATTATAGTGGATTAGGTTCTTTCTTTAACTTTAAAAGAAATATAAAAAATATGTGAAACCCTAGAGTATTTTTATTCCATTAAGAAGGCTGTCACATATGTAGAAAATAGAAAAAAAAAGATTTAATCAAAAGAATTCTGTATTTATGATTAAAATAAATACGCATTCTTACTTCATAATTATATTTTATATTCATATATACTCGATCATAGCAATTAAGATTTTTTCTTATAGATTATTCGTAGTAATATCAAACTTAGGTTGCCATTTTGCTTCAGCCTTCTTTTTCTTTCTTTTTGGATGCTACAATTCATTACCGGAGCATGAGTATAAATTAATGGTGTTGTAACTTCTTTTACATTAATTTTTTTTTATTATCTCATATAATTATGTAAGAAAAAAAAGAAAGAGAAAGAATCTTATCACTTGGATGGTCTTGATGTGTTGTTAGATACCGCTCATGATTTGTGATATTAAAATTAGATTTTAATATCACTACCAACGTTACAGAAACCTATTGGGTCGCACGTTAGAAAGGAAAAATTAAAAGTATAAATTCATTAGATGAATTTATCTTAGTTCGTGAAAACTTTGTGTTGATTAAGGTTGTGTTAGATCTATTTAATAAAGTTAGGTTAAGGATGTTTATTAAAATTTTATTAAATTGATTGGGCCTTAAGAGTAAGGATAAGACCAACACGAATATTGGGTTTATTTTGTCATTAAACGCTAACCCTAAAACGCAATATAAAAGGTTCCTTTTATTCTTTCAATTTCTTGTTTGGATAAGATTGGTTATTCTTTTATAATAAAGAATAAATGTTGTTCTATTTATTTAAATGATATGTTTTATGGTAATGCACATATGATTAATGGACTCTATATTCTGAATCTTGATATGCCAATTTATAATATAAATACAAAAAGGATTAAATTGAATTATCTAAATCCTGCATATCTCTATCACTGTCGTTTGGGCCAGATAAATGAGAATCGTATTTCCAAGCTCCACAAAGATGTATTCTTGGATTCATTTGATTTTAAATCATATGAAGTGTGTGAATCTTGTTTATTGGACAAAATGACTAAGACCACATTCACTAGGCATGGTAAAAAGGCTAATGATTTGTTGGGTCTCATACATAATGATGTATGTGGACCTTTCAACACACAAGCTAAAGTTAGATTTCAATATTTCATCACATTTACTGATGACTTTAGTAGATATGGATATGTGTATCTTATGAAACATAAGTCAGAATCTTTTGAAATGTTTAAAGAATTCAAGAATGAAGTACAAAATCATCTTAGTAAAAGTATTAAGATACTTCGATCAGATCGAGGTAGTGAATACTTAAGCTAAGATTTTAATGACTATTTAAAAGAGTGTAGAATAGTTTTACAACTTACTCCTCTTGCTACACCACAGTGGAATGGTGTATCTGAGAGAAGAAATCGAACCTTATTAGATATGGTTCGACTATGATGAGTTATACAAATCTTCCAATTTTCTTTTGGGGACATACTCTAAAAACAGCTGCTTTCACACTGAATCGTGTTCCATCTAAATCAGTACAAAAGATACCATATGAGATATGGACTGGTAAACATCCCAACATGTCTTTCATGAAGATTTGGGGTTGTGAGACTTATGTTAGACGTCAAACTTCTGAAAAATTTGGACCTAAATCTGATAAATGTTTCTTTGTGGGGTATCCTAAAGAAATCAAAGGATACTATTTCTATAATCCAATTGAGCAGAAAGTGTTTATTGCTCGAAATGATGTCTTTCTAGAAAGAGAATTTATCTTGAAAAAGACTAGTGAGAAAAAAATAAAACTCAAAAAAGTTCAAAATCCACCAGAAAGAGATGAGACTCGAATAAAACTTGGGCAGAGTTCGCAAGTTGTTGAAAAATAATATGCTCCGATAACACAAGCCTTACGTAGGTCTAGTAGAACACATCATGAATCAGAGAGATATGAATTTCTCATTACTCAGTATGGTGATGTGTTGCTCATAGATCAAGATGAGCCTACAACCTATCAAGAAGCAATAATGAACCCAGACTCTGAAAAATGGCTTGAAGCTATGAAATCTGAAATCGAATCTATGTATATTAATCAAGTATGGACCTTGGTGGATCCACTTGAAGGGGTAAAATCCATTGGATGCAAGTGGGTCTTTAAGAAGAAGATTGACATGGATGGTAATGTACATACTTTTAAAGGACGATCAATTGTTAAAGGTTTTAAATAAATTCTTGGTATTAAATATAATGAAACTTTTTCTCCAATTGCAATACTTAAATCCATTCAGATTTTGCTTGCAATAGCTGTATTCTATGACTATGAAATCTATAAATGGATGTCAAATTTCTCGATGGACATCTATTAGAGGATGTGTATTTGACGCAATCTGAAAGTTTTGTCAATGTATAGGATGCTGGAAAGATCTGTAAGTTATAAAAATTCATTTATGGATTAAAGCAAGCATCTCGGAGATGAAATCTTCATTTTGATAATGTAATCAAAGAGTTTGGTTTCATTAAAAATGAAGATGAACCTTGTGTTTACAAAAAGGTCAGTGAGAGCACTATAGTCTTCCTGGTATTGTATATAGATGATATACTACTTATTGGGAATGATATCTCTACTTTATATTCTATAAAAGTATGGCTTGAAAAAAAAATTTCAGTGAAAGACTTAGGTGAAACCACCTATATATTAGGTATTAAGATCTATAGAGATAGATCAAGAAGATTGATTGCCCTAAATAAGAGTACATATATAGATAAAGTGCTCAAGACGTTTAGCATGCAAGAATCCAAGAAAGGATTCCTACCTATGTCACATGGAATAAATCTCTCTGAAGAACAGTGTCCTAAAATACTAAAAGAGAGATAACACATGAGTAAGATTCCTTATGCATCTATTATAGGATCTTTCATGTATGCCATGATATGTACTCATCCCGATGTCTCATATGCTTTGAGTGTAACGAGCAAATATCAAGCTGATTCAGGTGAGCGTCACTGGACAACTGTGAAAAATATCCTTAAATACTTAAGAAGAACTAAGGATACTTTCTTAATTTACAGAGGTGAAGCAAAACTCGTTGTAAAGGGTTACACTGATGCTAGCTTCTAAACGGATAAAGATGATTCACGATCACAATCATGTTTTGTGTTTTGCCTTAATAATAGAGCTGTAAGCTGTAAGAGCTCTAAGCAAGATACAATAGCTAATTCTACGATAGAGACCGAGTATATAGCTGCCTCTGATACACCAAAGGAAGCTATTTAGATCAAGAAGTTCATCACTGAATTAGGGGTTATCCAAAGCCTTACAAACCCAATAGAGCTTTATTATGACAATAATGGGGCTATTGCATAAGTTAAGGAACTTAGATCTCACCAGTGATCTAAAAATATATTTCGACGCTTTCATCTTATTCGAGAGATTATCGAGAGAAGAGATGTGAAGATATGTAAAATACCAACAGACAATAACATTGTCAACCCATTAACGAAAACTCTGACATAGCACAAATACGATCATCACACTAGATTCCTGGATATTAGATATATGAAAAATTGGATTTAGTGCAAGTAAGAGGTTGTTAGTGTATATTTATACTTTGGCCGATTATTTCTCACTCATGTAATATGTATTGCCTGTACTCGGACATATAAAATGGGTGGACAACCCCGTCTTGCATGGCATGTGGGGATGAAAAAGAGGCTACGAAAATAAATGGGCTCGTGGGCTTCAAACAGAAACGAATGCAACTTTAAAAATACTCATTATTTCGAAGTTGGTGTGCAACTTGCGAAATTGCATTCTCTGGGCCGAAAGATGTCTAATGGCTACCTCCCTCTAGTCTCCATTATGGAAGAAGCACACCTACAGGACTCGAATGAACCATACAGATAAAACTCCAAATCCAAATATATATATATATATATATATAACACTCAAAATAAGTAATCCGGCAACACCCTCTCTATTCTTGGTAATTGTTTCATAAAAGATGGTTTCCAAGTTCATTTTTCCAGTTTGGTTTGCAAGATATCAATGAGTTGCTTCTTGTAAAAGCTGGTTAGAAAATTCATTGACCATTAAGCTCATGTCAGTCAAAAATAAATCAGAAGACGCAAGGGCCTTCACTTTATGTATATGCATGCATGGGAACTCCCTTAAACTAAACTCATTAGTTCCCTATTCTCTTTGCACTTGGCTGGCCATGAATGTATACAAACATATGCCAAAAGACTGCTGACTACAGATGAAAGATATGCATTCCACTTAACTGACGAAAACTTTTTCCTGCACTATTTAGCTACTTACATAAACTAAGAACAGTTTATAGTTTTTCCTTGCAGCTAGAAGCAAATTAAATTGTAGCCAATGAATAACATTGAAAGTTTCAATCCAATTTCGAAATACTTGCATAGATCAATAGTCTCCTGCTCTAACTCTTTCATGCTTCCCAAGCATGCATTCAATCTACGAATTCTATACATGTCGCTCGGTTAAGCTTACTACTTATATATCTTGGTATTAACTAAGCTTCAAGAACAAAATTTGATCCTATGCTATACTGATCATGCAACAAGGACGCCGGCAAGAAAAAGACTATTGTCACTGTGTTATATAGATATCAGGAAAAGCGTTTTCTGAAGTTTCGGTACAGAAACAATCGAGAATGTCAATATCAAGAAAAGTTATACTCACCTTTTTGAAAGACTTTCATGGTGGTGATCCTCTTGCATGCAAGATAATTATAAGCATAGTCTCTTTAAATGCCAGCTGCTGGTGAAGAGACAAAAATAATTATGGTTAATAAGAGAAAATGGACAACCAAGTTCTAGCTCATACGCAGACACAGACACATATATACATGAGAGAGAGAGAGAGAGAGACTTGCTTAAGTGAATTCGATTTCATCCCTATATTTTACGATTATTGATTAAGCTATAAAGCACTCTTGAAGAGGGAAAACACACAATATCCACTTTCTCTTCTTTTATTTTTTTGGAATATTATGTAAAAACAATAATACACTGTATAACTCAATATACGTATAAAACAAAAAGAGTACGAGATCAATAGTTTAAAAACACTTAAAAGTACTTGGCATTAATTTCACAAGAATTTGATGGGATCCCTCAAGAAGCAAAACGGGTGTTTGGAAGCAATTTATAAATAAAAATCTAGGACATTACTCCTTCAAAAGCTTAGAAACACAGTAAGAACCAATTCACATATTACAGGTATTTTTTCTTTCCTTTGTGCCACAACTTAACTTCAGCATTAAAGTAGTTAAAGTGTCGGATATAAATTAACATCAACTCTTAACAACTAATGTTTACAACTCGCCCTCCTACTTATATTTGAAATCTCGTAAGTTTATCTGACAGTAGTTAATGTAGCTTAAAAGCTAAATGTCAAACAAGTTGTAAGAATTAAAGAGAGAGCAAGGAGATATAGTAGCCAAAGAGTACACACACACATATATATATATATATGTTGTTCCCTCCTTTTTGTCTCCTATTTGTGAAAAGAAAATGGTAAATGGGAGACGAGGTGAACTTCTTGATGATGATTAAAAGAATAAGTTAAGATTTCCTGAAAAACTCTCTATTTGAACTGATAATCAACAAATGAAGTTATCGAATATTTAAGCCGCTAATATCAAGCTGTGCATATATATAGCTCTTTAGCCAAAACTATCTACTTCAAAAACTCATGCACAAAAAATTTTGATGGTTATTGATGAAAATTTATAGTATATATATATATATATAAACGTAATAATAAACATCTGGAATTGACAAAACTTGCTTTTGTTAAACACACTCCATCAGTTCATAATGGCACAAAGGAGATATAAGAATACCATAACAAGTAGATTGCAAGTAGTATTATATCTAAGAGAATTAGTACAATTGCTGAAAGGCTTTTCTTATTCGTAATATATACTCTTTATCTTTCAAGAAAATATTCAAAGCGAAAAAGTTAAATTCTATTGACATTGTAAAGTGAAATGTCCGCAATATGAATTAATAAACTAGAGAGTGAATATATAAGATCTCGATCCAAGTTGAAAACGAAATATCATTGAGCATAAATCAATGTATATAAAAGATAATACAGTAAAAGCTAGTAGACAGAAGCATGGGAAAGCATATAGTCCACAACAAGCACCAAAACCATTGTTTCCAATTTCAATGCAATAAGCAAAGTAATACCTCGTTAAGTTGTTGATGAACAAAATCCTTATCTATTTAAGATGTCACCAAATTAGGCCTAGCATACTTAGCAGAAAGAACCATGTAGCCAAGGACAACTTGCCAACTTCACCATTTGTGAATCACGAAATTTCTAAAGAGGATGAAAACACACAAAAAGAGAGAGCGGCGCTGCCGGCAAGTCATCCTTGGCTGCACACTTACTTTCTGTGCTTGCACGCAAGGCCACGGATGAATAGAGTGCATCTTAATTTAGGTACAGAAGCCAAGCCAGTTCCCTCCCTCCCAACAAGCAAAACCTAATTTCTAAAGAAATTTATATATGAAAAAGGGTAGTTAGAGAAAGAGTAACAGTAGTTCAAGAATTAAAGAGGAGAGTTACATGAACAATTTATAAATAAATACAAATGGACGGAAAAGGGATGAATGAAAAAGAGTTAATAATATTGCTTGACACAACGAATTAATGATGCATTGTCTTGAATCGAGGTGATGAAGACAGATGCTAGAAGGATCCATTTATGGCCCAAAAGGACATGTAAACGAGGGACAAGGTTCCTCCTCAACTCAACTCCCTCCTCCTCCTCTCCATTTTTAGATAAAATTTGCAAAAGGATTTGAGTTCATATAAAGAGAAAACAACCGACTTGCAGAACTGTATAACTGTTGTATGAAGCCAAATCATCAGCTAAGCATAGTTTAGCATTAATTTTGATATAAGAAAAAGGTAAGACGAAGAAACGCATAAATTAAAGCACCTGATTTGGGAAGTTTCAATGGTGATTAAATTCTACATTAAGGGCAAACACAAGTGTTGTTTGGTACTGCATACAGCATTTCCTAGATAGTGAAGGCGACAAAATACATGAAAATGATATTATATATATAGTTGGAGATATAAATTGTTGGCAGACAGAAATAATATTCACGTGCACGCACCTTATACATATAGTATCTCTACAGCAACTCGAAAGGGCATGAAAAGATAGAAGGGATATATATATAAAGAAAAGATTATCAGCATAAGGGAATCGCATATACATAGACTGACACTAAAACAAAAACAATATAAGAAAAAGGAGTCTCTTTCTTTCTAATGCGTTTATTTTGCAGCACAAAAGAAGGGAAAGAAATTAGAATTGACGTATGCAGATTGCAGTGCCAGTGTAGGAAACATGCATGTAAGGATTCACAATCTAGGGAAGTGAGAAAACTCAAGAATCAAGGCCTGCAGCTGCAATGTTTCTTCTTTGCTTTTTAAACACTCGCTTCAAAAATAGTTATGGGATTCCTTTTGTTTCTCTGATAGTTGTTGCTAGTGCTAGTAGCACTGCAGTGGAACCATTTTCCCCGTTTCTTCTTCTTCTTTATATGTTTTCCTGAAGGCGATGGGTACGGGGTAGGAGAAAATAGAGCCAAAGAAGTGGCTATCTTTAGACTTCTACGTGGAGAAGTGAGAATAAGATTGAGAGGAACTCTTATCCTAAAAGTGGGTCACACTCACAAGGGCTCTGTGATAACCAGATGACCGTAGAAGGCAGCAAAAGTTTGAAAGCTATTGCGAAATTATAAAGAAAGGGAAGAGATCAGATATTATCATCTATGAAAGCTACAACACCACCACTTATTAAATCCCATGCCAGACGCCAGTGAACGTTAGACAGAGAGTTGTCAATTATCGGATTAGTTGTTAGATATTTAATTCATATGGTTTAAGCAAAGATGTAATTTTCGACTGGATAATTACTGTGGGAAATTTTGGAGCTTTCAAGTGTTAATTTCACCATGATGGAGATTCGCGCAGCATACATATAATAGAAATCTTCGAAGTCGGAATCTCATAAAATAAAAACTAAAATGAAAATAAATAAATAAAAAAGAAAGCGAGAATGCACGAAAAGATGTACTCCTGCGAATGCGTCGGGAGCAATTCAAACATCTAAATTCCAAGCAGACAGAGAGAACATTCCTTATTTCGATGCAATATGGTAAACATGTGGAAACAATTAAATTGTTGTCTTGGAACTCCCATTTTGGACAAATATATTAAATCCCCTCTTCTGGTCATTCATTTGCTATCGTGGTAAAAAGAATAAAAAATAATATAACATCTCAGAAAAAGAAATGCTATTCCCGCTCCCAACAAGACATAACTTTTTCTTATTCAATTAACAATTAAGATCAAGGAGAACCAGGAACAGCAAATCTCTTTGTAATAACCAGATCCATTTTATAAGTTTATTGTTACGGATAGTTCTTATAAAACATCTTACTAATTACGTATACAATACTTAAATTGTTGTAAAAGATCTGACTAATAACGTTATGGATGCTATAGAGTTGATTCTTAAAACCATAATGCTACAAATGATATATATGAATCCCTAGTAGGTAAGCATGCCAACAAGATGCACAAATGAATACACCATACTGATAAAAATAATCCGTCCATTATTGACAACAGAGTAGAATGTGACTTGAAAAAAGTGAAGAAATGTTATAAGATAAAGTCTCTACCAAGTGCAACTATATATGACAAACAACCGATGCCTTTAGCCAATCTCTACAGAAAAGATCCAGCAGCCCAACAGATGAAGCTATTATCTTTCACAAACAATTTTAAGACTCCTGGGGTGCCTCAAATCTTGTTGGTGTGTCAATGCCCATCATACAGCAAAGGCCTGATATTAAAATTAAAAGCAGAACAATTCCCTGAAAAATAATGTAAGACAGTAATATGAGGACTATATAAATGTAATAATGTAGGGATGTAAAACATTAAGAAAAGAGAAAGCAGAATAGTAAGATGACCAGAAGAACCACCACAATAGCAAATAGATATTAGACTGCTTTCACCCACAGCAACCTAAAAATTGCCCAACACAAAAAGAAAATGAAAATCCTAGACCAAACATACGCCTGGCAATAAGAGAAAAACACAACAAAAAAGTATACCTACTTCCTCTGGCTCTGAGAAGGTTTGAGAATTATATTTACATGTTAACTCAAATGTAAAACAGCCTTCACTAATTGCACAGAATCAGAAAATAGGCCACAAGTACAAGTAGTTTGCTCAGAAGACACCAAACCATTTTAAAGATAAACTAGTCATGATTTATATGATATGATTACACTAGTGTAACCATCATCTTTCATTTTATTAGTATACAGGATTGGAAGTACACGCTACTATGTTTATGGTTAATTTAATAATTCTTTACTATGAAGAGAGAACCTCATTGAGGAAAATCATAAAACTAATAAGTGGAGAACGTTCTTGCACATGGAAAAGAGTGTGCAGGGGGCGAAGGGGGATTGAGGAAGAGATAGAGGGAGGAGAGATAGCTTGAACTTGAACTAAAACCAATAGCAGGAAGAGATAAACTACAAACGCCAATTAACCTTTACTAAAAGTGGGCCACCTGAGAGTATAACCAATACGAGACTCTACAATATCTGCTGCGAACAGACTCTGGATAACTCATAATAAAATAAATAAATCAATAAAAAAGGATTGACATATACATCTATATTTTTAAAAATAGATCTTCTCTTACATACTTGGCTCAAATAAAACAATAGCAGAAAGATGTTACCAAGTAAAATATGCAAAAATCAAACTGCAACAATTTTAAAATGCATGTAAAAGAATGGACAAAGGTAGCAACTTACAACTAAAATTCCCTCCAGAAGAGATGATTTAAATTGGCAAACTTCATCACAGCTTGTGGAATTTGCTGATGGATTTCCTATACCACTATTAGCAAGAGACCTTTCTAGCTCTCGACGAGCAGGATACCAAACAGACCTAACTGGATCAGAAACATAAAGAACAGTATACTTTGCCCCGGATTTCTCCACAGAATCAATAAGCTCAGACATAATTTCACCTGCATATATAATCCATAACCATTCACATAACTATTTCTCAGACCAATATAACTTTAATTAACACATATAAAGAACATTATCCTACTGCAACCATGTACTTGTGTACCTTCAGAACGTGGTTTGTTAAGTTGTTTCAGTGATTGAGGGTCTCCATAGCAAAAGACAATCAAATCAGTTTGCTCCTTCCGTGTCCCTTCAATCCTTGAAAGAAGATGATCCTGGTCATTATTTACAGAAAAAAATTAATCACAGAAATAAAAGACCACATCAGAATATAGTATAGATTAACCAATTTCATAATCTGTTGAAAGGGCCCATGTGATGATAGTATACTTTTGAAAATTAGGGTTTGGGTTTGGTAAAAGTAAATATTGTGTACTAAAGTTAGGACTCAATTATTTCCTAACTTAGATTTAGGCATTAATATGTTTCCTTTCTTGTTCCTAAGTATTATATATATGAGTACATGCGCACTTACGTGTGTGTGTGTGTGTGATTAGCTTGTAACAAAATATATAGAGTATAAATTTTTTCTCATTCAAAAGTCAAAATTCAGACCTAACACTTTGAGAGGTCTTCTTTCTACTTGGTATCAGAGCGGGTTATCCTAGACCTAGCTAACCAAGTGAGCCACCACGCTGGGAAGTGAACCCTAGGTGCCGCTGCCTCCTGTCAGCCCTAAAACACTGCCACAGCCACCAGCCAAACAAGCCCGCCGACACCCAGCCAGATCTCCTGCAGGTAGCAAACAGCCCTACCACCTTCCTGCAGTCCCTAAACCTAATATCTTTCCCTGTTTCCTTCATTTATCATATCTTTAAATGACTAACATGGCTGATGATAACAAATTTCCCCTCCAATCCATCACTTTCATGGATTCATCCACTATTCCTATGGTATTTGAGAGACTGAATTCCACTAAATATGTGAATTGGGCCGAATCTGTAAAAGTCTAATTGAAGGAAAAAGGAAAGCTCAGGTTTATTGATGGAACAAGGAAGAAACCTGATGAAGAGAAAGCCTTGATTCGTTGAGAGGAAGAAAGTCCTCAAGTTGTGGCATGGTTGATCCAAACTATGCACTCTACAATTGGTAAGAACTATCTTTTTATTGAGGATGCTTATGAGTTATGGTAGGCAGTTAAGGAAGACTTCTCTACTGGAGGCCATGATGGCTCAATGTTTAAACTGGAAAACCAGATTTGAGACCTCAAACAAGGAGACAATGATGTCAACTCTTACTGCAGCACCCTGAAGGGCCTTTGGCAAGAGTTGGATTACTACCAAAGCCTGGAACTAAGTGGCGTTAAAGTTCCCTTGAAGGTCACTCAATTACTTGAAGAAGGTAGAACCTAAAATTTTCTTGTCAGACTCTGGCCCGAGTTTGATAACGTGTTCTTTGGTGCTTGGTCAAGTACCCTTCCCCACACTAGCTGAAGCATTCTCAGCAATTCGAACTGAGGAGACAAGGAGGAGGGCCATGCCTAAGGATAGAACTCTGGAAGCATCTGGAATGCTAGCAAGAAAGGATTCAAGAGGGTTAGATAAGAAGAATGATCCGAAGGATGACCTTTGGTGTGATCATTGCAATAAGCCCAGGCATACAAGAGCACAATGCTGGGTATTGCACAGACGCCCTGAAAATAAGGGCAAACGAAAACAAGTTGCTACAAATGTAGCTGAGGCAACTACACTCAAGAAGGAGCATGAGTCAGTCTTCAGCAAGCAGCAGATTGCAAAGTTGAAGAAATTACTTGACCTGCGCATCAGGGATCACAGTTCTAGTGGTAACATTAAGTCTGTTTTCTCTGTTTCTAACAAGTCTAATATTGGACTGGAGATTTTCAAGCTTCTGATCACATGACAGGAAACAGCTCATTATTTGCTACATACTCTCCATGTGCTGGAAATATCAGGGTGAATCTTGCTAATGGAGAACAGACCGTGGTAGCTAGTCAGGGAACCATTAAGTTGTCACCAAACTTGTGTTTGAAAGATGTTTTACATGTTCCACAACTTTCTAAGAATCTTATTTCTGCACAAAAACTGTGTAGACAATTAAATTTCTTAGTGTGTGTTTTTGATTGTGATTGTTTTCTTCAGGATCAACTCTCACTGCAGAAGAGTGAACTTGCTGAAGAAGAAAATGGATTGTACCTTATAAAACAGTCCTGGAAGTTGAGAAATTTTGGAGCAACCTTAGAAAAGGATCCTTCGGACTTATGGTTATGGCATAAGTGTCTTTGTCATCCGTCTATCGAGATCCTTAGAAATATGTTTCCTAGTTTAGTTGGTTCTTCTAATATAACAAAACTCGAATGTGAGGTGTGTGAGATGGCTAATCATTATTGAGTTTCGTATTTTCCAAGTAATAATAAAAGCACTATCCGTTCTCTATTACACATTCTAATGTCTGGGGAAGATGTCGTACTACTAGTATGCTTGGTCATTGTTGGTTTGTAACTTTTATTGATAAATACACTAGACACACGTGGGCATATCTAATGCGTGACAAATCTGAGGTGTTTTCAGTGTTTGTTACATTCTCCAACATGATAACAAACCTCTTTGACACAAAAATCAGAATACTTCATGGTGATCAAGGTAAAGAATATGTGAAAAAAGATTTTCACAAGTTCTTTACCAAAAAAGGCATTATACACCATATGTCTTGTGTGCATACTTCTCCACAGAATGAGCTTGCAGAAAGGAAAAACTGTCATCTTCTTGATGTTACTCGTAGTTTACTGTTTAGTGTTTACTAATAAAGTTCCAAATATATATTGGGGGATGCTCTTTTGACTGCAATTTAATAAATAAACTTCCATCCAGAATACTACAGTTTAAATCTCCACATAAGTGTGTTACTTCCTATTTCCATCTGTCAAATTTTACTCCAATCTCCCACTGAGAGTATTCGGGGGTGTTTGTTATGTAAAAGATATGTCTCCAAACTTGGGAAATTTTTTAAACACATTTTCCTAGGGTATTCTGTGTCTCATAAGGGGCATAAGTGTTATTGTCCTACATCCGGTCATCTTCTTGTTAGTCGTGATGTCACCTTTCATGAATCTACTTGCTATTACATCACATCTAGTCAGCAAGAGGAGAATGTACCCAAGGCTAATCCGATGTGATTCTGAAGAATTTTGAAGAATTCTTTAATATATTTTGTTGTAATTTACATCCCATATACATGGGTATTTATACAAATT
>JAVXUL010129808.1:0-31720 GCA_035590515.1 Trichilia minutiflora
ACCAAAAACATCAAGTACAATATATGCTCAATATATAAACATAAATTAAGCTTTATAAAGCACAATCAAAGTATTATAATTAATCAAACAAATGCAAAATATTTAAAACAATTTAATCAAACAAATTATTTGTTCATCAACAAAATAATTTGCTCATCATTAAAAACACATAAGTCAACACTTGGAATTGAATTTAGACTTGTTCTTGTTATCCTTTTTCTTCTTACCTTTTGTCTTGAACTTGTCCCTATTCTTTTGTACCATCAATACGTTACTGGGTTTGGACTTCTTCATTTTTGTCTCAATAGTTTATAACATACTGAGCAACTCAGGAAGAGTCTTATCAGTTCTATTCATATTATAATTCATGATGAATTAACTATAGCTATTCGACAATGATTGCAAAATAGCATCAATGGCCAACTCTTGATCCAAAAGAAAACTTAATCTCTCTAGGTTTTCAATATACCTAATCATCTTACGTATATTGGCACTGATTTCTGACATTCTGCACTGAAATAAGATTTTAGAGACATCATACCTTTCTTGACGTGCCTGTCCTTGATAAAGTTTCTTGAGGTGTTCGATCATATCAAATATCTCTATTTTCTCATGTTACTTTTGAAGTCTAGTATTGTCATAACCAACATGAGACAATCGATGTCCAATGTATCATCTTGATGCTATCTATAAGCATCTTTCTCAGCCCGTGGAGCATTACTAGCAGGTGATTCAAGTATAAGATACTCTAGAACATAAAGTTTCTTTTCTTGTTTGAGGACTATCCTCAAATTCTTGTACCAATCTAGGAAGTTTGTCCTATTTAACTTGTCCTTCTCAAGGAATGATCGCAATGACAGTATATGTGTGTTATTTGATGCCATAATAATAATCTACAACCAGATATACAAAAAAAATAAGTATCATGTATTAAATTATATCCTTGTGTAGTTATCTGCTCATTATTTTCATAATCTCTAAATATTTTATGTCTAAATTTATAAAATATAATAAAAACCTCGAGTTACATTCGAGGGGATTTAGATGAGAAAAAAAATTACATTTAGAGATATTAAACACAAAACATGACATGCAGGCTATATTTTAAATACACATATAAAATTAATCCAATCATATTGGTCAATTGGGCTTAAGTTGTGCACCATGCTTAAACAAACATACATTCATAGAATGTTGAATCATGTTATGAATAAAGTATGAACTAGGTTACAAATTATAAGCCTACGCAAAAGCATACGGGAGTTCGGGGCAGGGCCCCTAATAGGGTCAAGGGGCAGCACTTCTTACGAGTGGTCCAGTGGCAAAGCCTTCGATGACGGTCCCGCTAGTAGATTACGATGTTTAGAGGACAAAGCCCTAAAAACTTAAACAATCTTAATAAGATTTTTTTAATCACATTAAACAAATTCATTAAGATCGTAATCTGTCAAACACCGCACATAACTAAACAAATTTAGCTAGATTGATTTAATCATATTAAATCATCTTGATCGTATTCATTCAATCACATCAAACAAATTTACTAAATTCATCTTGAACATATTCATTTAATCACATTGAATAATTTCAATTAATTGTGTATTACCATTGTTCAAACATATCCCAATCAGATCTAATCTGATTCCATTATTCTGTATACATCATAATTAATTACATTAACATATCTAAATAATAACCCCGTATAAATCTCTTTTAATCGTATAAAACATATCCAAAACAAATTTTTCGTATAGATTCTTTTAATTGCATTAAACAGATCCAAAATTAATCGCATTCATTTAATCATATTCATAATGCAAATGATTATATATGTTTCAAACATATTTAAAATATATCAGAAAGAAATGGTTAGGTTTAAATCATAAGTGGCTCTGATACCACTGTAAAGAAATCAAAAGTATACAAGAGAAGCGAAAACAAAAAATTTTGATTTTCTTTCAAGGATCCATGTGATAAACCAAGTATCTCATTAAATTGAGTTCAAAAACTCATACTTTTTGCGAGCCATATTGTGAACCACAAGTGCAAATCTTTAAACTTATGCCTCTATGGTATCCATATGAGCAAAATAAATCAAAATTTTGAGTATTAGCTCTTAATCATGTTTCTCTATATTTTTGTTTGTATTGTATTTTTTCTTCCCTAAAGAAAACATAAAGAATAAACCCTAGGCACTTATGTTTATAACGCAATAAAAGGTTCCTTTTTATATTACATTTTAAGGTTAGCGTTTAATGACAAAATAAGTCTAATATTCGCGTTGGGCTTGGCCTTACTCTTAAAGCCCAATCTATTTCATAAAGTTTTAACCAACAAATAGTGTGTCAGAAAAAAAGAATCGTACCCTATTAGATACAATACGATCAGTGGTTAACTTTACAAGCTTGTCATTGTATTTATAAGGATATGCATTGCAGACCACTGCGTATATTCTTAACAAAGTTCCTACTAAATTAGTCCATAAGACTCCGTATGAGATATAAAGTGGTAAGAAATCCAGTCTCAATTATATAAGAGCATGGGGATGTCTGACTTATGTCAAATTAGTCCAATCTAATAAACTTGATATTAAATTTGTGTTAGGTTGGTTCATAGAATATTCTAAAGATTATTTAGGATATTATTTTATTTTTCTTCTAATCAAATGATTTTAATCAGTAGAAATGCACACTTATTAAAAAAAGAGTTTCTTAAAGAAGGTGGTATATATATAGATATAGAATTCAGAAAATAATCTTATGAGCCATAAAATGATTATACTGATACTGAAGAGTCCAATCAACAAACTTTTTCCCAACTTACCCAGTTTTAATTAAAAGATTTACTAGAGTTTTCAAGATCTGAAAAGATATGGTTATCTAAATGAGCAATATTTTGAATCTTATTCAGTATGAGTAACGGATCATGGAGATGACCCAAGAATCTATGAAGAGGCTATCCTAGATAAAGAGATTTAAGTAAATGACTAGAAGCAATAAAATCTAAAATAGAGTCCATGCACGCTAACCAAGTCTGAACCCTTATTGATTTTCTTGAAGTAGAAGAAAGATAGGTAAAGATAGACGGGTTAAGATTTATAAAACTCAACTGGTGGTGAAAGGTTATACTCAAAAATCAAGTTTGGATTATGAGAAAACTTTTTCACTAGTAGCTATGATTAAGTTTGTCATAATCATGCTAATCATAACTGCATATCATGATTATGAGATTTCGCAGATAGTTGTGAAAACAACATTCCTTAATGGTTATATTGAGAAAAATCTGTTTATAAAATAATCTATTAGTTTTGTATCCACTATTAAATCAAATAAGGTATATAAGTAGCATCGATCCATTTATAGATTAAAGCAAGCTTCTTAGAGTTAGAATATTCGATTTAATGTGACAGTCAAAGCATTTTGCTTCATCAATAATTTGGATGAGCCTTGTGTTTAGGGTGGGTTAGAGATCATACTGTCACATTCCTAATAGTATATGTAGATGACATATTATTGATAGGCAATGACATATGCATAATGGTAGACGTTAAACTCTAGTTGTTCAAAACATTCTCTATAAAAGATCTTAGAGATGTAACATATATTCTCGAGATATGGACCTATAGAGATAGATCAAAAAGAGATAAATCGAAAAAGATGATAGGATTATCCTAACATTTGTACATTAAAAAGATATTAAAAAGTTTCAATATAGAGAACTTTAAGAGACATTAGTATTTGAATAATTGACCAAGGTTAATTTAGTAAATGGGTTACAGTCTATAAATATATGAAAATTTTATTTTCTTAGTATTTTTTAAAAAAATAAAAAATTATCTCAAGCTCTCTACTTCTCTCTAGTTCGACCAAGGCAAGATATTTAAGGTTTGATTTTGTCTCTTGAAATCTCATACTTTTGGGGTTGATTTTCAATAACACATCACTAAAGATCAGTGATAAAAACCTTAGTTTGCTTGATTTTAGACCAAAATGCATGATTTTTGAAATTATGCTCTATAAACCCTAACTTCTTGATTTGCATGCTATCTCACCAACAAAAATGTACACAAAACTTTATCATAAAATAATATTTGTAACTTTGTTTTTGAAATCGATATTTATAGTTTCGCAATTAAAATCAATATTCGTAGCTTCGTAACTGAAATAGATATTGTAACTTTGCAGTTAAATTTGATGTCTGTAGTTTCGTAGTTGAAATTGATATTTATAACTTCCTAGCTAAAATAGATATTTGTATATTCGCAACTAAAGTCGATATAGTCTTATTAAAAAAACATAGATAACTTTACATATAGTGAATGAATGCAGTATCATCTAGCAAATGAGTTGACATCATCGAAGTAAATGAACTTGACATCATTAACCAAATAAGTTCATTATCGAGTGAATAAACTCACTATCATTGAGCAAATAAGCTCGACATTGAGTAAGTAAACTTAGTATCATCGAGCGAATGAGCTCAATATCATCAAACGAATAAGCTTAGCATCAAATGAATGAACTCGACATTATTAAGCAAATAAGCTTGGCATCAAGTGAACATACTTGTTATTGAAGAGATGAAAATACAATAAAATAAACATAATATTATAATTACAATAAATTGTCTAAGTTTCAAGTTGACTGACCTCATTTCCAAGAGTAAAAAAATTTAGAGGCTATTATCTCTATGGATGACCTCCTAGTTTTCCTTTCTAAAACTGAATTTATATTCTTATTGGATGACTTTCTGGTATCTTAGATTATATGAATCAAGCTTGGATAACCTTATTTAGATGAATAGATTTAGATGGTTTCATTTAGATTATCAGAATTATGATCTTTCTAAATGAGGAGACCATTTTAGGATAAGGACTTGAGGTCAGATGAGATCACATCGGATCAGATAAAATCACCTCAAGGTCTAATAAAATCTCTTCGAGATCAGATAAAATTATCTTGATGTTGGATGTAACCTTACAATTGGTAGGATCTTCTTATGGTTGAATGAGACCTCTCATGGTCTTATAAAATCTTGAGCCCAAATGAGACCTCTTAGGATAAAACTTTGAGTTCAAATGAGATCTTTTAGGATGAGACCTCTCTAATGAGATGTAAACATTGTATCTTTTAAAAGGTATTTTGGGTATTTTATATTATAGGGGAATATTAATTACAATGGTAGGGCAATGTTTTTGACCTAAAAAAAAATCTGAAATTTTCAAATCCCTAATTCCCCTTCTTTAACTTTGAAAACTTTCAATCTCTCATTCTTTCAGCACAAATCTCTCCAACCTTTCCTTCAACTTCATTTCTTGCCCATTGCTTTCTTTTTTTCCTCCCTCAAATCTTTCTAACAGTGTATGTAGCTCAATTTTGTCAAGTGGTGGCAATTGGATTCACAGTAGCCGAGTCTTGACTCTAGTTCTTTAAACTCTCTCTCATTTCAAACAAAACCTAAGGGTAGAATTTGAAACAACATAGAAAGAAATTGAAGTATGAAAATCTCATTACTATAAGTCAAAATCGAAATACAAAGACAAAAAATTATGAGTTTGTAAATTGTTTATTTCTTCTAACTTTTCTATTTTTATAACTATATTATTTGTTTAATATAATTGCTTGGCTGGTTCTATGAGTGATATGTATTTCAATTAACCCATATTTTACTTTTCTTGATAATTTCTTTTTCTTGAATTTTTGTAACTTTATATGTAGTTCATTTGTATATAAATTTCGCTGGCTTTAGGCTTTTACATTTGTTTTGGTATTAATTTCTTTTTTGTTGATCTATTACTGCTTGATTTCCCTGAATCTGAATGTTTAACAATTCCTTAAGTCACTAAACTTTAGTTACAAAAATCTACACTTTTTGAACAATCTTTTGAATTCTTTTATCTATTCCTTTAGTTGTATTGTGTGGTTGTCATAGCTAGTATATTTAAATTTACTGCTTTTAATATCTAAGTCAAAACATTATAACTTGGGGTTAATTTTTGTATGATATGTTTGAAGGGGTTAAATCAAAATATAGAATATTAACTGTTTAAATTGACTTCATAAAGCATTGAAAATAATTTTAGATAAGGACATGTATTTTTTGTAAAAGCTTCTGAACTTTTGGGGAGTTGACGGCTTTAGGATGAATAAAGTGCTTAAATCAATTTGGTATATAATAAGTATGTGGCCATTAGTGTATAGCATGTTACTACTTCAAATAGATAGAAGGTACCTTTCAGCTTTTTTGCTTTATTCTTTAATTATTATGTAAAATCTTCTGTTTAGATTTCCCATATTAAGCTCAATTTAGCTTTTTTTTTTTCTTTTTGTTATACTTTTATTTTCGTGTGAATGAAATGGATTGGGACTGGCAGAAAAATCAGCAATTACAATGTTATAGATAGGGAAGATTCACTGTGGTGAGAACTTAAAAGTAAATATATCTATTGTTGTCTACTTCCTTTAATAGTGTGGGCTAATAATATAAGAATCTAGCATACTTTGTATCCTAAAACATCATATGTAAGTTTGGGTGCTAAGGATCTAGGTATTGAGAAAAAATGGATAAATTTTAAAAGCATATGAAAAAATACCAAATATTTATACTTTCTTGAAATTGTGCTCAAACACTTTAAAGCTTTAGAGACCCAAATTAGGATCCCCTCTAGAGAGTGGTGTCCTTGACTTTTAATTTTCCTTAATTACCTTGCTTAAATTCAATTAAAACCCTTTGATTGAACTAGGATTTTAAACATAAACCGTAAGTTTTCTAACACTTTGAATTAGGTTTCCATACTTAAAATTAACCACACTAAGGTCTAAGTCACTTCTCAAGAGACCTTATTACATTTTTAATGGATCAAAATGATCAATTTTTCATGGCTATGTGAAACCTGTTCCTTAGCATTATAGGCCTAATAGTAAATCTCTCAAGTGTTCTCGTGCATGTCGTCGTGTTTAGATTATGCACGAGAGGATATAAAACTTGAAGAATGTATCTTAAGTAAGATTATGGTGTAGGATATAAGCTTATGAGAAAGAATCAGATTTTTAACCCCGAAATCATCTCCAATTGAGAAAAGTTCTTATTATTTTTATAGAGCTCAGAGAGTGCTTTTCATTGATATATTATGGGTTCCGAGCAGATATCCGAGCTAAAAGTTATAGCCATTTGAAGTAACAGTCCTCAAAGGGAGGACTAGAGATAATGTATCGATACCTTTGGGAAAAGGTATCGATACATTTACTATTTAGAGCCAAAGGTATCGACACCTTGAAGGTATGATGAACAGTAAACAATACCAAACGTATCGATATGTTAGTAAGGGTATTGACACATTGGTGACGGTGATGAATCTCGCTTGCAACGAAAGATATCGATACATTGAGGAAGGTATCAACACCTCGCAGGTTTGTGAATAGTATTTTAACCAAACGTATCAATACGTTACGGGAAAAATGTTAAAGGTATCGATACATTTTGAAACGTATCGACACATTTGGGGATTACACAGCCTATATACGTCGGGTAGGGGATCGTCTTTCCCGTTTGGTTTCTTTGCTTCTCTCTCTACCAGAAATAGCAGAACCATTCTCTCTCAACTCGCAAAAACTGATCTCAGCCATTTCTCTACCAAACTACATAATTTTGGTTCCTATGAACTCAGAATCAACACCAGAACTCAGAAATCTCCTTTGATCAGAGTTTCATGCAACGGTTCGCAAGGAATCACGAAGAAAAGGGTGACGATAAACAATAATCGAGTATAAGAATCGAGCAAAGAGGGACTCAGAATACTTCTACCATCTTAGGTAAGTTCATCCCTTAGCTCATTTCTCCATTTTAAGCTTTTGATATGTATGAATCGCAAGAATAAGTTTTAGGTTTACTGTTCATAAAACCCTAAAAATTGAGGGTTTTTTAATTTCGATATCGATAAATTAGAAGGCTTTGATAGCTAATGGTGCTAAAACTAGTGAGAAAGATGAGTTCTAGGAGCGGGGTTGTGAAGGGTTGTATGTTTAGAGAGAGAAAGGGTAGAGAAAGAGAGAAAAAAGTGCGAGAGTTGCATGAACATGCATTGCATCATGCATACACACTTATTTAGATCATGTATCTGTGTTTGTATGTGTATCCAAGAGTGACAGTCGAGACGGGGGGATCTTCGCCGTGAGGAGGATACCAAGAGGGTGGTTTACTACCACAAGACTGTGAGTGGACACGTTCATTTTCACTTCGCCTCTATTATTAATATTTATGCATGAATATAATACTAAAGATGATAGCATGTGAATATATGTACGTATATGTATAAATGTATGTATGTGGATACATAACTGAAATGAGGAGGCGTTGGATGTATGTTGTGTGGTGGTCGGGATGGCCCCTTATTTGTGATAGAGATAGATTTGATGTGAAACCTAGATTGCCATGAATGTGAGGCCAGAGGCCTATTATGCTTATGCTTGATGATATTGTGATTTTGAGGTCGGAGGCTATTTTATTCATATATATATGAATGTGGCATAGTTGAGCGTAATAACCGGGGTGCCATATTTGTTGATTTGGCTTTATGAGCCAGCATATCTTGTTTATTGTTTTGACCTTGTAAGTCACAGATGATATTTTAGCCTGGTAAGCCAACAATTATTTGATTTTCCCTGATGGGCCATTGATATTGATTTATGATTTTGTATGCCATGTCATTTACTATCTATGGGTAAGGATTGACCATATAGCTCCTAGGGAGTGGGTGGAATCCAATAGACCCAGGGGTGAGGATTGTTCATACAGCTCATGTGGAGTGGGTAGAATCTAGTAGATCCCAAAGTGTGGATTGACCATACAATCCAAGATGGGATGGGTGGAATCCATATATTCAGGCTAAAGCATGCTAGTCTTATTCTATTATATTAGACATAGGTATACATCCCCAACCAGGGTTACGGATCGACCATACAGCTTAGATAGGGTGGGTGAGATCCTATAGACCGAGGGGCTATATATATTTGAGATTAAATCGATTTTGTATGTAACACCCGTGTTTGTACATCAAGGGTATATTTATAATTTTATCATATTTTCTGTTCATGCTATTATATTCATCGAGCTTGTTGGTAGTTATTCAGACTAGTTTCGGATATATTTGATATTTATGTTGATTAAAAAGATTTATATGAGTACACATTGGGACCCCATTTGTGGTTTTCAATTTCGAAGAGGACTCATATGAAAAGTCCATTTTTGACGGGTTCAGTCGATCGAATGGATGATTCTTTCAACCGAAGTTTTGAGGACTCACTGAAAAATTTGTGGCTTCAGATTCGTTCGAACGAATAAGGGGATTCGTTCGACCGAATTGAGCTTCATTCGATCAAATTGAGCTTCGTTTGATCGAAGTGTTGATTCGTTCGACCGAATATTGTTTCGTTCAACCAGTAATTTGAAAGCTCTCTGACTTCTGTAGACGCTGAAGGATTCGTTCGAACGAACTATTATTTGTTCAACTGAAAGGGGTGATTCGATCGAACGAATCTTTGATTCGTTCGACCGAATTGATATAAAATAACCAAAATTGCCCTCTTCTAGAAACTTCTAAGAAAATTTAAGGGCAAAATGGTAATTTTACCCTTTTTCTATAAATAGGGGTCAGAGGGTCAAATTTTTAAGGTTTTCTCTTTCTTTTTCTCTTTTTCTCTTCTCCTCCTCTCCCCTCACGTTCTCTCTCTCTCTCTCTCTAACTTTGCCACATTTTATCTAATTTTTGATTTCTCTTCACCAATGACTTACCTTCTATGCATCTTACAAGCTGGGAGCATCAATTTGATGGTAGGTGCGCAGGAATCAAAATGAGGAGCTAGGGTTCTTGGAGGAGAAATTGGGGTTTTTTGAGTTAGAGGTAAAATTGGAGCAAATCGACCACACCGTGATGTTCGTAGCTTCGTTCCTAACTCGTCTACATATTTATTTCGTGTTTTTATGCATTTTTATTCGTATGGGTTTCGTATCAATTTTCGTAGATTTATCCCTCGTATTTTAGTTTTAAGCCATAATGTGGGTTGTAGAGGAGTCGTGGAAGTCGTAGAAAGTTAGAAATACGATTTCAGAGTTTGGGTGAATGTAAATAGTAACTTCGATTACTGTTCCAGCAAAAGCATGGGACCCACTAGTCAAAATTACGTATATTAGTCAAAATGAGTTAGTCTAGACACAATGTGGGTCTGTAGTGGTAATAATTTGGTAATTCGAGGTCTAATAAGGATTTCAAATAATGTCGCGTAATGGTTCGATATTAGAAACCTGGAATTAGCATGCATCGCACATAGTCAAATTTTTATGTATATTGGAACATGTATTGATAATATGTTATGTGTATGGTTAGGCGATGATTCGAGATCGAGGTATTTTCGTGAGTCATCGAGAAACGAGGAGAACTAGGGAGTGTACACCATCCTTAAGTAGTGAGTGGACTCTTTTTGGTTTTACTATTCTATTTAAATCCTGTTTTACAAATATATGATGAAATGAGATGATAATATAAATGTTTTTGTTATTAAAATTTGTTATATGATTTTATATTGATTTCGAAATGAGTTGATCTATATGCTTGTTTTTATATGAGAATATTGATACGAGAATATCCTTTGAGCCATGTTTTATATTTTGGTTTATGGCCATCGAGCCTATTTTACTTAATGTAATGATGGTATGGCCTTTGGGGCCGGATTGTGGTATTTATTTTGGATTGACGGCCATGTTGGCCTGTTTGTATTTTGTTGTACATGCTATTATGATGACGGCCATGATGGGCATGTACTTGTTATGATGATGACCATGATAGACCTGTGTTATTATATATTGGTGATGTGGCGATGTTTGCCTATTGTGCACAGTAGCTACTGGTTGTAGCCTAGAATCGGCCTAAGTGGATAGAGGTTGATTATGTGAGTGTGGGACTTCACAAGTGGAGGAGTTATATAGTGTTCTGATTATTGTTCGAGTGGAGGTTTGACCACCTGTGAGTCTCAATCGGGTTAGCACAAGATCACCACGTGGCTAATCCGAGGCGAACGTCAGTGGTGGACTTGTTTTGTGTAAATAAACCATGCATGGTTTTCTTTATGCATCTAAATGAATATTTTCGTAAAAGCATGTTTTAATTGCATATAAAACCCACTGACGGTCTCGGGACACCCACGGCCAGGGTAGTTACCGGGAATGGGAGCCTCTGCCCAATGATTTTCTATACTGTGATTCAAGGATTTCAAAAATAAAGAAAGTTTTCTTCTGATCTAAATGATTTCAAATTGTATTTTATTTATTGATTCCTCGGTGTGTGAATACGTGTATATATGTATATATATATTTTTATGTTTTTACTTCGTTTACTCACTGAGTATACCCCCGTATACTCACCCCCCTCACTTTCCAGTTTCAGGGTAAACGGTAGAATAAGCGCTGGTGGTGGTGATTGCTCCAGGATTGAAGGCTTAGGTATAGCCACTTCGACTCACTCTAGAAGTCCGTAGTCTACTGGTGTCATTCTTAGTTTCACTTTTATTTGTGAGATTTGATAACTGATAAACAGACTTGTAATAAATATTGTACTTTTTTATGGGATGGATTCCCACATATTTTGTTATGATGAATGATTTTATTTATTTGTGCTGTCAAATATATTAGAAGTGTTTGTGATTTTGTTTTATTGAATTGGAGTTTGGGTGTTAGACTGGATTTTATTTGAAAGTATTTTGAAAACTGATTTTTATGAATGTCTTACAGGCCTACAGGTTGTATTCCATGTGATTGAGTACACCTTGAAGGTCTGTGACGATTGTCACGTGTAGGACCCATAAGTCGGGATGTGACACGTCTTGACTTAGCTTGATTCGATTACACCTCTAATAAATATTCAATTAAGCTTGAGAGCTTAATGATTCAAGTATTATTGTACTCAAACTCGACTCGAAGAATCACTCGAACTCAAGTTCGACTCAACTATTATCGAGTCGAATTCGAATATCTATCGAATTGAGTTCGAGTAGGTCACGAGTAACCTGACTCACTTACACCCCTAGAGATTGGTATGAAGCTAAACAAAGATAATAGAGGAAAGAAGGTTGATGACACTTTTTACCAACAAATAATGGGGAGTCTAATGTATTTGACGACAATAAAACCTGATATAATGCATGCTATAAATGTAATTAGCAGGTACATGCTATATCCTACAGAGATTCATCTCTTGGCTATAAAAAGAATTTTTGATACTTACAAGGTACTAAGGAGTTTGGGTTGTTCTACAAGAACGAAGAAAAGTCAAATCTGTTTGACGTTATAATTAGTGATTATGTAAAAATTTAGACAACTGAAAAAGCACATCTAGGTATGTTTTCATGATGGGGACAAGAGTTGTTTCATAGTCATCAAAGAAGCAATCAATAGTCACTTTATCATCCACCGAAACTAAATTTGTAACTACATCCTTATATGCTTGTCAAGTTATTTGGCTAAAGAAAATCCTTAAAAAACAGCATTTTAAGGAGGTTGAACCTATTTATTGTGACATTAATTTAGTAATAAAGCTTTCAAAAAAATCCAATTTTACATGGTCAAAGTAAATATATAGATGTGAAGTATTATTTTTTGAGAAATTTTACAATTGATAGAGTCATTAATCTTGTTTACTGCAAAAATGAAGACCAAATCACTGATATTTTAACAAAATCTCTCAAGTTTCTTGCATTTGAGAAGCTCATGAAGCTATTTGATATTTGCACTTCAAAAATTTTATTTTGATGGATGGAGCTTCAAAATTTATCTCTTATTAAATTGGATGTTATGTATGAAATATCAGTTTAAGAAATGATTATTGAAAAAATTTATACGTGACTTGATCTAGTTTTTAATGAATTTATTTACCTAATCATAAGAGTTTGTTTTTAGCATAAAATAATATCTCTTTTTGTATTACTTTCAGTTATATATTAACCTATTTATAAGCTGTATGTTTATCAACCAAAGATATAAAAAACTTTAGGCTCTTCCATATATCTTCTGCTTCTTACTATCATTATATTCCTACTGTTATTATACAAACGCATTTTATTTTTTTTGTTTCTATTATATACGAAGAGCATCCATACATAATAACGCACATGACGAGTACAGTTAATCGTTGGGATTTTGATGTTAATCATTTAGAGAGAAATAACAATACATTACTCTCGTTTTAACAAAAGATTATATACATCATAGCTACTCTTAGAAATTATAAAATTTATCCCATGGGCATTTGATAAGAGCACACCAGCCATTGCATTTGCCCGCCATCTATCGATTTCTCAATAAGCGTAAGCAAGCGGACACAAACACTTTAGATCAACGCGGCATTCCATACAGGCTATTTTCCCTGTCTAACGAAAACTATCCGACGTGGCTGTGGGAATTGAAACTTAGCCACCGCCTACTCACCGCTTGCAACACTTGGCGCTATTTTAGAGTTCCAGGTAGTAGTTAATATTACACGTTCAACATACCCCATAGGCAGTTTTGGATCATCAATGGCCAGCAGTGGACCCATCGGTGCAAGGATGAAGCCATAAGGATGGGAATGGGATTTACATACAGTTAGGTTCACAATCTTGTTCCTCTCTATTAAAACATCACATCCTCACATCCATTGGATCTTTACAATGCCTCCAAGCTTGCACGGGTAATTATTCTTTTCTATTATTTTTTTTCTTAAGAATTTGGATGTTTGCAAACTTTTCTATTATCTGTATTCTATTAATTATTTAAATAAGTTATTAATTATTATTATTATTTATATGCAGGTGTAAAACTGAATCCCGTGAGTTTTGATTTGATATTCCAGGGTGTAAGTTGATCAGAATTAATTCAGAAAACAACAGCCTTTATGGTTCTGATAATAGTCATGGTGTACCAAATGGCCGATTCAAATCTTCAATATGGATCTCAAAATCTTTCTTTCACAGTTTTCACTAAATAATAAATATTAATGAACCATTTTTAATCATGAACCATGATTATACTAGTAGCAGTAGTACTCCCTCTCTTACTCATCTTCCCCTAAGTTGTGGAGAGTGGAGACTGGAGACAACTCATTTCAGTTAAGGAGATAACTATTGTATCGAAACAGATTCCAAACTTCCACCGGAGGATAATCTTCTAAATCTTATTTAATATTATTTATCTTCATTTTTTGCGAAAATGTGACTTTTATATATATATAATTTTAATCTATTTAATCTTAGATAAACATTAATAAATAAAAAAATTTTAATTTACTTAATTTCAAACAAATATTAAATAATCATCACATAAAAATAATAATTTAAATAAAATTTATAATTTAATTTTTAAATATTTTAATTAAAAAAATTTAAATTCGAATTTAAAATAAATATAAAAATAATAATTATTTATAAGTTCTTGTCACTGGATTCTCCTTGGAGAGTCGTGAAAATGCCGACTTACAACTGACTACTTTAGTCGGCGGCCAAGTGAAATCCAGCAAAACCTTGAGTTAGTCCAACTGAAATGTTGACAATTCCGTACTTTGTATGCCAAACCACGTTTAATTAATTAAAACTCCAATCGTCAAATTCCTTATTCTCAAATTGACGGCAACCTTCACTTTGATCAAATGTTTAATTAATTACATATTCCTTCGTGAAGTTTTACAATATAACAAAGTAGAACATAATTTGATCAATTTTAACAAATCAATCCATGATATTTTAACTACTAAAATAAAAGTGATATTATTACAATCCCTCTAAAAATCTTTTAAATTATTTATTATAATATAATTAAATTAAAAAAATATAACGCTCTATTAATTTTAAAAATAATCATAATTACTTTACTTTTATAAATTTTAATATTCTCATTATTGTTTAAACATCATAATTTTTGTTTAAATTTTACCTTAATTACATTTTTATTGTTCACAAGACTTAGTTAAAATTTAAAAAATATATTTTTTAATTCATAATAAATGCATAATGATTTTTAAATTTTTAATTAAAAATAATAAAAATTCTTTATAATCATATTCTCACACTTACCTATAAAAAAATATTTTTTATTTCTATTTTTAAAATAAGTTAAGAGCATTATTTTAATTTTTGAATTTTATTTTTTAAATTTAAAGTATTATTGCAATATATTTACTAAATATTTTCAAAATTTTTAGAGTTTGTTGAAGAAGGAAATATATATTTATTTAATTTAAAATTTAAAAAATTTTATGATTAATAAAAGTAAAAAATTAGTGAAAATAATAAATTCTATATATAATATATGAGTGTAAAGATTGTGTAAAAAAAATTAGTAAAGAAGAAGTTACATACTGTGAGGTTAAAGGAGTAGCAACAATATCAATCCTAAAAGTCAATTACGTTTTTGTCCATAATTTAATTTTTATAACAATTACATTCGAAGGGGAAAAAGAATTTATAGAATAACTAAGAGAACCCTTTCATTCAAACCAAAGCCAAACTCAAAATCTCTCTGCCTTTTTTTTTTTTTTTTTTTTTTTTAAATAATTAATACAATGAACAATCTCTATCGTTAAAAACCTCATACCTCTTTCTCAATTTAAGAACAGTGAACAGTCTCTTTCTATACCTTTCCTTTTATCTATTCCCTCTTTTGTTTGAATAAAATTTACTAGAGCATGTATAAATTTGGGTCACTTGATTTCAAACAAAGGCATCTCTTGTGTGTGTGTTTTTAAATAATTTAGAGTATTTAAATTTTATTTAAATTAATAAATTTTATTTTATTAATTTTTAAGATATTAATTCAATACATCATCACTAAATATTTTATTTAAATTATAAATAATTAACTAAAATTAAATCTAAAATATATACTTAAATTACATAATTTAAATTTAATTTATTATCATAAATAATCTCCTGATCAAATTGTTAACATTGAATATCGAAAAGCAAGAGAAAATTTAATGTATGCCTACGAAGAGATACATTGTGTTATTATTGTTTCCACTTTATCGGATCCCCATTTTATTTAATTGTTTTTTCCAATAAATATTAATAAGAACGCTTGATGCCGGCTTTTATGGCCTTACAAACAAAACATGTCAATCTAATCAAGTCCTGGGAGAACGTAAAAAAAAAAAAAAAGGCTGTCAAAGATTAAAACCTCTTTATTACAATTAATTAGAAAAAAAAAGAAAAAAACTATGCTGTCTGTATGGAATTGAATTTTACATATTATCACCAATGGGAATGAAATCAAAACCAGACTTGGGAAACAAACAGATCCCATTGTCTCCATCTCCATTGAATTCCATCTACAATTACACATGGTACGATCGACGTGGCCTTCTAATGGGGTTTCAATGGTTTCAATCTTCAAAATTTTTGGTCAGGCTACCACCCATGTGGATTGTCTTCGGGACAGAAAACAACAGATTTCTGGTTTCCACCATGTGAGCCTACACTCCTTTAATTTTTTTTTTGGTTGAACATGTTTAGCTTAGCTATCTCGCTACTGCCTATGGTCTATAGATAACTATTATTTTCATATCTTTAACTTTGTACCTAACATCTCTTTCGTATGTGTTTTCCATGCTCTAAATGCTGATAATTATACATCATACATATCCAACAAAATGAAAAGCAGCCAGATTTCGACACACTTTCTTTACCTTTATCCCTCTTTTTCATTGAACCCACATGCATTTCATATCTGCAGACACTTTTCTTAATCCGGATGAATGAAGCTGAATCTGACCACTAAATTAGTGAACGCGAGAAATTAAAAAAAAAAAATTATGTATATGAATTATTAGAAATAAATAAATAAATTGACCAATATGTAATAATTAATTAGTTCAATTGTGGGCCAATTTTCTGTTCAGCTTTCCATGTCCTGGTTACGTGAATGTGATGATATTGCACAGTTTTCAATCTGAAACTCCCATGTTCCATCAACAGACCCTCTTTTTCTGCAGATATTTCTTCGTTTTGTATTGCTTTCAAATTATATTTCGCATTCTTCCTATAGTTATAGCTATAAGCTAGGTATAGAAATCCATCCCCCTGAGATTTTTAATTCAAAGCATAACGCACAAGTACTACTCCTGCTGCAGCTGCTGCTTCACTTAATTAACTTGTCCTATCTAATGTAGGGTAATATTTGTTTTTCCGGTTTTAGCTTGCATTAAACAAAGAATTTGTAGATAATAAAAACATTTATATATATATATATATATATATATATATATATATATGAAGTTGGGTTGCTCCTATGATCAGATAGCGTACAAGATAGGATGAAACGAATAATAGTTATTATCGAAAGTTATATTCCATAGCAATGGTTTGCATATGCAAGAGAGAATCAGTTTCACTATATTTTAAGTAAAAAAAATAAGTGATTGGCCTAAACATATATGGGAATGCTCAATCAATGATGATGAAAAGGAAAGGAGATGGCATTCTGATTCCTCTCGCTCTCTCTTCTTGGGTTTAGCACTTAGACCACTTTGAAGACTGACAACTCTATAACCCATGCCACATGCAACAGCAACACCAATCCACAACCATATAGAATTTGTAAGCGGTGTCATGTGAACAACACTGCAAACACCTCCGATTCTTAATTGCCAAGCTCAACTCCAAATTTTACCGATTTCGTTTTCATCTTCTTCATTTTCAGCTTTTTTTTGTATCCATGTGACTCCTGTAGTGTACCCGAATTTGTAGAGAATTGAAAATTGGGAAATATATATATATATATATCGCACTCGTTGTGATCCTTTTCAGCTAAATTTATGTGGGAGACAAAAACAGCAAAGAAAAGAGGAATTAGTTGAGTGACAAGACGTTTTACGGTCTTTTAAGTTGCTTTATCTTTTTGCATTTTTTTTTTCTTTTGCTAATCTTCCCAAACATTTGAAGGTGCAACCAATTTTACATTTAACGTTGATTTTACTATTTCGTCACATCTTCTATTATTGTTTCGATTCCAATTGTCGTTTAAATATGTTTGTAGTTGTTTTTGGTAATTGAAATATTTTGATAACATTTCACATTTACATTTGATAATAACCAGGTATTTATTAGGTATTTATACTTGATTATACAATATCATGAAGACTTAAAAATAAGTCACTCGATAAATTTATGACATATTTTACTCAATTTAAAAATATAAATTATAAAATTATTTATTAATACTTATAAAATTTATTCATGTTTTAATTAATATTTATAATTTTAACTTTTATTTAATAATTACTCAATATCAGTAATGATTATATAACTACAACGTCTCGATATTAAAGATGCATTGAATTGTATATGATCTATCTTGTAGGTGAGGTGGGATGAATGTTAATTCTACTGTCACAGTCTCTCTCTTATATAATTAAATTATTGTAAGTCCAGATCTTCTGTTCGTTAACTTAGCTTGCTAAATGGAAAAAAGGGTTAGCCCTTAACAATGAATCACTTGTTTCATGACACATGTACATACCAATCCATGTTCTTGATTACGTTGTCCCCGCAAATTAATTGAACTTTCAACAATAACAACCACCAAAATAGATTGGTCAGAAATACTAATTACTTCCTCTTTGCCCATGTGAGTATCAACTTCTTCATTTTCACGGTATTTCTTTTAGCAAAGAATAAAGACCTTGAGTCAATGGAGAAAGAGAAGAAGAAGAAGAAGAAGAGAGAGAGAGAGATCTCCTACTAATAATAAAAATAAATTAATGTTTCGATTTTTGTTGTCTTAAAAAGTAACTACAGACAGAATTCATAAGTTTTTTTATATTAATATTTAATATTAAAATTTGTATTTTACAATAATCAATACCTTACAAATTCATAGACGAAGTGTAAGTCACGTGCACGAGTCTTGTGGGTTCATTCGCCTTAGACCATATTAGACAATCTAACTATAACTAATGTCTAATTAATTCCAGACAAAAGTGATTGCCACGGTAAAAGAGATGAGAACGAGACGATGAAGATGCTTAGCTTACGAAATTTTCATCGGTCTTTTAGTTAGGTTTGTTATTATTTATTATATTTATTAATTCACTTAAATTATTCATCGATGCATTCGCACTCAAGTTTCCCACATGCTTTTGCTCTTCATCCAACAAATCAAACTATGCTATTATTCTCGATTAATTTATTAATTATAAAATAAATTAATCATTTAATTATTGGCACAATTCTTTAATTGGATATATAATTAGTTTTGGCTTGTGTACACAGTGCGCCGTACTTAAATATTAATTTATTATAACAAAAATGAAAAACTATTGTTTTGAATAAGAACGGCGCAATTGTATTGTATGCATGGACTTCGTTTGGTACGATGATCAATGAATGATAGAACCAATCAAATGAAAATAAAAAATAGCCAACTAATCAACCGAACGAATGAAATAAAAATGAATGCCGTAGCCTATCGAGTACTCCACTCTATTCTTTCGCTAGTGGAATCAATAGCTGAATTGGTAGGTTATGAATATTCTAACGTGAGAGATTATATTATTATTATTTTAATAAAATTTAATAGGAATAGACATTTCGAAATCCATTTAATCCAAATCAATTTAAATAATAAAAATTAATTATTTAGATGGTTTTAAAATTTTTTTGAATTAATTTATAAATTAATATTTTTTAAATTGCTATTCACAATTTCCATTATAAATTGAATTAATTCTAAACCATAATCGTAAATCAAATTATTTAATATTATCTTATAAAATTATTATTATTATTTATTTATCATTATAAATTATATATAATTTATCTTTATATCTTATTATATAATAATAATTAATAAAAAAAATTTATTCATAACTGATTTAAAAAAAATTATTCACAAAATTTATTTTTAAATGTTAATGAGAGATTATAAAATTAATAATAATTAATTATTATATTTTAAATTTTATAATATAATTCAAATCGTTTTAAGTCGTACTTTACGATTTGATTTAGATTGATTTGTAATATGTTAATGGATTAGATTGCATTGATTATTTTTCAAACCATAATATACGGTTCGGTTTAAAATTTTATTTCAAATCAAATCAAACCGCATATGTCCACCCCTAAGATCTAGTTGTTATTGTCTTTTATTTGCATGTATTTAATACTTATTGTGACTCTTTAAATTATCAAAAATTATCTCTTATAATAATTTATTATTAAAATAAATTACTCGATTGAAAATTATAATTTTATAATTTATATAAATTGAGTCTTCCTTTGAAATTAAGAATTTTTATTATACACCATAAACTAAAACTGAAGAGGGTTTATTAATATTAATTATTCTCTTATTAATATTTAATATCTAATAAGCTTTATACAATTAGCAATTAGGCTGTCACCAAAATGTCAAACAAAGGCCAAGTGTCATGGGTGAGAATTTGACTATTGTTTGGCTTTTGAATGAACATAAAGCACAAATATATGCATGAATTAAAAGGAATCATAGCAAAAACAAAAGGACAAATGGCTAAATGATAAATATAAAATTCATTTTTTCATTTATTTATTTTTTAAAAAGATGGTAAACCTTGCGCGCATCAATGCTCTCAACTCGCACGCTGTCATAACAGATTGTTATGCTTTCATTGAGCCTAATTGGGCTCTATAACACACTTTGTTTACAGTCCCATTATATTTGGGCCTCAACAATCCAATCAGGAAAACTACGAAGATGGTTTTCTTTAAGTCGTTTCTTGTTCTTATTTTTTGACCCTTAGTATATTTTTTAAAGACTGGTCCATGGAAACACTTTAAATGAAACTTCTTGTAAGGGCCCAATGGTCCAGTATGCAAGGTGACGTATAAAAAGAAAAAGCAGGCACAGGTTTCAATTGAACTACAAACAGTGACAATCAATTCATGATTACATCAAACCAACCATAAAATATATTAGAGTGCAATCCAATGGACGATACATTCTCTTTTGTTATAAGTTTAATTGAAATAATATATTACAAAAAAGTTAAAAATTATAAGAATAATCAAAATTACAATAAATGAACTGAATAAAAAAATAAAATAAAATAAAACACATCCTTAATTCCATTATTTCCATATGAATCATAGTTTTATTGGATCATTATATCATAATATTAAGTTTCCAAACACAAATTAGCGAATATATCCCTAATTTAAATTAATTAGGTGATAATACTAACTCAATTATTTACCTGATTAAATAATTGAACTTGTGTCCATTGATTAGTCTAAATTAATGAAATGGAGTGCATACAAATATTTTTTAATACAAACAATTTAAAATTAAGCACAACACAAATAAACAAAATCATTGGTGCTTACTCCACGTAAACCAATTTCATGACATGGGCACGGTCGAGTGTGACAACTTCATTTGTCATTATCTAATTTAATGAACATTGTCTTAAAATAATAGAAATAAATATGTGGATCACTTTTATTTATTTATTTATATATAATTTTTATATTATCCGTGAATGATTTAGTTGACAGGGATAAATTTAAAATTAAATAATTAAATATATAATTTTTTATTTACTTTATTTAGATGTATTCATAATTTAAATAAAAACGATTGTGATAATAAAATATAATTCTAATTTTCTTCGAAGATTAATCGAAATATACGTAAATTGATTCAAATATTTTGATTACAAAAATATATATATATATACATATATATATATAGTTTTCATAAAAAAATTTATATATATTTTTTTCAATTTATTATATTACAATCAGAATAAAACTTAAATAAATTTAAATGCACAAAATGAGAATTGACATAATGTTAATGTTAAGATTCCTACATAATAGCTTAATTTCTTTTAAAAAAAACTACTTTAACTAATATAATATTCGAGCCAACGGCTTGTTTTCAAACTATGTGCAATTGACCTTTTTTTTTTTTAACTATTTTTTATGGCTTTTATTTTAGTCTCTTCAATTTATACCTATCATACTTTAAATAATAATAATTAAAAAAAAAAGAAGTTCTCTTTGCAGTAATGCCCACAGAGTCAATGAGTTATGCAAACATAAAATATACAAAAGATTTGTAAAATATAAAGTTCTCAATAAAAATTCATCTGCTTAACTCGGCCTTTTTCGTGACATATCATTAGAGAAGGAAAGATAGCAAATCATATAATTTTTAAAAATATTATTATTCTTTATTAAAATATTTGTTATTTTTTTTATAATTTTTAAAATATTATTTATTATTTATTATAATATTTATGATAAATATTCTTATAATTTAAAAAAGTAACAAATATTCTTTTAAAACAAAAGTATTAGTTTTTATTATATAAATTCGTAAAAATAATATTAACTTTTATTATTTAAATCTCTAAATTAAACTTATCAAGTATATAAAATGGTTATAATATTTTATATTATAAAAAATTTATTTATAATTTTATATTTATAAGTATTTTTAAAAAAATTCATTTATCAAATACTAATTTAAAAATAAATACTAGTCTTAAATATTATATAAAACGCGTCTATTAAATATTAAATGAACACCTATTTTGTAGTCTTTGAAAATTATAGGATACTATTACTATAAAAATTTGGTACTCACTCGCTCCCCATACATAGCAACAACGAATGCAAAAATTTTAACAAAAATTAATTTAATAAAATTACAATATAAAATATATTTTAATACTTTAAATTATAAAATTCTCTTATTTAGAATAATAATAAAGATATATAAATAAAAATATGATGAATTACGAGCTCAATTTGATTTAAATTATTAAATATATTATATTTTAAAAAAAAATAAATTGAATAGATTATAATTAAAATTAGTAATTAAAAATAAAAAATGAAGACGAATAAACCTTAAAAATTTTAAATATTTTTATTTTTTAAAAATAATTTATTTTAATGATTTATCAATTTTATATGGTTCTAAAAATTATATTTAAAAATAAATTAATAATTTTTTGATTTCAGTAGGAATTATTTAATATAAATAAATTATATTTTATTTTAATAATTTTAAAATTTTAGAAACTTAAATAATAAAAATCAATATGACTAGTATGATATTTTTATAAATAATAAAAATATTTATTATAAATATTTAATAAGTGATATTTTAAAAAAATAAGTTATAAATATTATAATAAAAGATAATTGATATTTTTACAAATAATAAATAGGGTATTTCTCTTTGTCCCATCAACCGATTATTTATTCCCTTTTCTGTCGGTTGCACAAAATGGAAAATTTTGTCCAAAATGAAATGATCTACTGTTAGATAGGTAAAGAAGAGTAGTAGATAGATACCAAATTAATGGTCCATTGCAACGGATGAATTCAGACTTTTACGTGATTATATCAAACTTCGAAACCGGTTTTAAGTTTCTGTCTTTCTTTCCTTCCCTGTTGCCTGCTAAATCATAATCTTTAGGTATTGAAAGAAAACAAAATATTTCACTTGAAAAAGTAATAATAAGAAATAAAAAATACTCGCCATTGTGTGTTAAGATGTGTCCATGCTTATGATAATAACAAAGCTCAGTCTTGTATTGTTCGTTTTAGTCCCTCACTTCCAGGTCTGTCTGGTGGCCGTCCCAGTTTATAGATTTCCGAAATCATTCTTCTTTTTTCAAATTCAAATTTATATAGGGCACACTTTTTTATTTTGTTTTTTATTTCCGAAATCTTTCTTCTTTGTTTAATTCTGTTTTCAAATTCAATTTATATACGGTACACTTTTTATTTTGGTTTATATATGAGCATCTCATGGTATTATATCGATGGGACGGGTTCAATCTTTTTACCGGGTATTTTCTGATTACTAAAGAGAAGTGAAAGCTGTGCAAAATCGAGTTTCAGTAGATTTGGTTTAATATGTGTCTGATACCCTTTGGCTAAGAAAACTGATTCCATGGGATGTCTTGGGTTTGATTTAGATTGTTTTCTATCCTCGAAGTTCGAATACTTGGATTTTATTTTATAGTTTCTACAATAGTGGATATCACTGAAACTACAGTTATTTTGATATCGTTAATTTGTTTGTACTGGTGATGGTGTCACTTGCTGCAATTCTCTAAATCATGAAGACTTGTTGACACAAAAAACTACTTGAAACGAACGCCTCAGATTTGAAAATCGAAATCTTTCTGAACTTCTTTGATGTTCAAAATTCTAAATTTCATCGATCAGTTTTGGCAAAAAGAGGAAGTTTCAGAATAATTTTGTGTGGATGGTTTGGTAGGAGTCCTATTTTTTACCGTAGATTTTTGTGTATTCTGTTTGCACTAATCAACAACTTTAATTAATAATGATAAAAGTTGTTGAATCGTTTTTGAGTTTTCTTTTATTATTGTTGGGATGTTTTCAGGTTTCAGATTAGATTGGGTTTGGAATTATGAAGTTCAGAAATGGGAATTCAGTAGAGGCACTGAGAAGAGAACATGATCCATGTGACTCTTGGTTTCCTGGGACTATAGTTTCAGTTGATGGCAATGATTATATTGTTAGGTACGAATTCCGTACAGATAACGAAGGGGAGCCAATCTTGGAGAAAGTTCAAGGCAAAAACATTAGGCCTCCGCCTCTGCCTGAGGTGGGGAAGAGATGGAAGGTTGGTGATATTGCGGAGGTGTTTGATAATCAATGTTGGAGGATGGGCAAGATCGCGAAGGTGTTGCGGAAGAACTGGTTTGTCATTAGGTTGTTTGGGTCCATCCAGCTTAAAGAATTTCATGGATCTAATATCAGAGTTCGGAAGTCTTGGCATAACAACAAGTGGTCGCTAATTGGGAAGGTAAAGACACGTTCCATTTGCATTATTTAACATATATTGGCAAGTCTGGTATCACTACTTGGTTGTAGTTTTGTTTCCAGCTCGTTTGCCACTTGTTTCAACAATTGTTTAATTTAGGAAATTTCTTTTACCTTACTTTACTTAGACCACTATTTTTTTTTTTTTTTTTACATTTTGAAATCGATCTATGCGTCCCTTCCTCATGAAAAGATTTTATGTTAGTTCTGATGAAACCAATGGCATCATAGCTTCCTCTTGAGTTTGTGCAAGAGGATTTTTTTTTTTTAAATAATTGCATCTGTAATTAATTTTTTAGTAAGGTGCAATAAGGAATATGTAAGGAAGCCACCAGAATACTCGCGTTACTATCAACAAAACTTTTTCGTTTTTTGCATATTTAATGTGCTACAATCTATCCATCATAATTTAAACTATATGAAGATTTAATTATATATGTACTGTCATATTAATTTCACCAAATTTGTTGTAGTTTGAGAGTTCTTTTTCCTCTTATTTTACTTCATCATGCTATTCATTGATGACTGCTGTGCTGGTATGCGCCTGACCTTTAACCATTATATTGTCCAATTATCATGCTTTTGATAGCTGCTAATATGTAGATTCACTGGAGGTTATGGCATACGTGATGATTTAAGGACTTAGTACCAGTTCCTGGGTTTACATAAATGAATTTTAACTTATGATCAGATATATAACCATGGAAGGAATAGCACGAACTAATTTCTTCTAATTCACACTGAATTCAAACCTATGGATGTTTCTGATAATGTGTATCTTCAATTTCAGGTTGGGCAGAATGAACAACTTACTGCAGAAAATGATTCAAAGTATTTTTTGGACTTTTTCTCTGGGGCTCCATCTCAGAAAATGCGAACAGATTCCCACGCAAGGGAGAAAGGCGGACAAAGGTGTCACGAGGATGGGAACACTGATTCCAAAATGCATTTCCCGGTGGGAACTGTGAAAAGGTGCCATGCCGATTGCCACACAAACTCCCGAGACCTGCTTATTGGTGGAAGCTGCAAGAAAAGAAAGTCAAATCCTCTGATGGGAACCACTCCTTTGTTCAAGAAGGTAGTCGATATTTCTTATCCAAGAGTAAGACTGGATAAGAAATTCATTGACGGATCTAGTGAGGTGGAAGCTAAAATGGTGAAAGAAACTGCTGGCTGGTATCATATTTCCTCTAAACCTCGTTGGAATGAGGATAGCAATCCATGCTCTGTTGATAGTTGTAGTTCTAATGAGTGTGCTGATTGTCCAGGAGAAAATTTTCACAAATCAGAAGAAACTATATTTAACAATTCTGATGCCGAGTCATCATTTCCTACTTTGTATGGTAAAAGCCATTTGTCCCCATCTCTCAGACACAAACTAGAAGTCCACATCCATGAATTAGAGCTCCATGCATATGAGTCAACTGTGCAGGCATTGTATGCTTCAGGTCCATTAAGTTGGGAGCAGGAGTCTCTCTTAACAAATCTCCGCCTTTCCCTTAACATTTCAGACGAGGAACATCTGCTTCAGTTGAGACACCTATTGTCTGCTCAAGTTATGTAATCATTTTTTTCCCTCTCATCATCCTTGGTCATAGCTCGATTTCAATTATATCTTACAGGCAAATCAAGTAGAATAGCAATCCTGGAATTGGTGATGCATTCCAGTTGATTCCAGAAACAACTTTGTAGATACTTTTGCAGACCATCTTGCGTCTTGTAAATGTCCATTTTCCAAATAATTTTCTCCGTATTTCTATGATATTAAATGTGCAAGTAAAATTTTCTTCTGAAGCATCAATCAATTCAGTGCAATCTTATACTTGTTAAATGTTGCACTGGGTAATTTCTACTTGTTACATACTTCATGTTGCCCATGGTTTGATACTGATTTTCTCTGGATATCACGTCCCTAACACTTGCTTTTTTCATGCTCATATTCTAAGAAATAAATCTCCGTTGAACATTGTGGACTCTCTACTCAGTGACGCATGGTCTTCCTAATTTATTTTTCAATTTTTTCTTGTACTTTTCTCTTTGAATAATTAAAATGTCCTATCTGTAATTAATATTTAGTGTTTTTATTCTACAATGATCGGAGATTACGGTGCTAAACACACTTATGGAATTCAGCGTTTAGCTTTCACAGAAACGTCGTGCACTACGCCCACCACAATGTGCTTGTTGACCATGCGTTCAATCTCATTCGTGAGTTTTGCTAGATGAATAAAATGATATGCACTTTTAACCATTTTCTTGACATATTTTCTTTACATCCAAAATTAGATTGGACTCAAAGGAGATGGGACAATTCAGAAATTTCATGAAAATTCAACAGTTTTTCGCTTACTATGTTCCGACAAAGAAAGCTATGAAGCAGCTGATAGATCAGCTTGCTCTGTTTAGAAGATCAGAGTTTCGGCAGTTAATGTACCTGATATACAATATTTATCTGAACAAGATGATTGTACACAAAAGTATCAGTATCCTAAAAATTTTTGTATTGCAGAGGACAGAAAATTCATTCAACAATTTGGTGTAGCATGTTAACATGTTCAATTGGATACATATTTTGAAGCCTCGTGGAACAAATAGCAACAAATGTTACTGCTTTTAGTCAGAGTATCATACATCTGCACCCTTGTGACTCCTGGGGCCCTTCGAACCATCGATCCCATACAGGGTTTATAGGGCCATTTGTTCTGTAAGGGGAAAAAAAAAATTATCAAGACCTTTTATATAGCTTTAGAGAATATAAATCAAGCAGAACCCACGTCTCAAGTAAGAGTAGCATCAGAGATGTAATCAACATATATTAAGACAAAATGTGAGGATATAGTATACGAAAATTACGCTGAGAGTAATGGATCAGGTCTGGTTTCTACGAATTGCAGCAATCTGAAACACAGCAGCAAAACAAGATACTAGTTAATCGATCTCTTACCATATAGTTAACGAGATGATTGCTCTGTTATGCTATGCAAAACATGCTATCCATGTCATTGAACTCAATAAGGGGTCAGCTGGGATCCCGTCCGTAATTTTCAGTGGCTGAGAGAAAACCAGATGGACAAATCCCAGTCTCCTCAACCATATCAAAATAAAATAATGTTGGCCAAAAATAACTTTGCCATCATCACTTTTAGCCTTGAAAGAACTTATACTCACTCTTCACATATTGTCGAGACTTTCTCAGTGTTATCCAGCTCTTCCAGCTCTTTCTGTATAATTTTGTGTAAAAGAACAAATGATTAGATAAAATGAATCAAGGATGTGCGACAATTGCAATACATGTCCAAGACATTCAAGATTTTCAGCTGTTCTTAATTGTGAATATAGATGATAATACCATAAAAGAAAGCAGTTAAACTTTGTAAACAGCACCGGAGAGTACCTGAGCAAATAGGAAACTGAAAAATAATATGAAGGAAAGTAGTAAAAGAAAACAAAATCATGGACCAATTTTTTTCCTTTTACATCTTATAAGAGTTGAAAGAAATTTCCAAAGCATGTGCCTGAATGCGTGGATATTGAAACAATGGTAAGAAAACAAATGATATTAGCTTTTTAAATTTATACCTACAACTCTTGATTGACATTCCATAAAATACAGAAATGCATATGGTTTCAGTGATTTAGGACATTAAATAAAACCAGTCCATCAATGATGTAGGACATGCAAATAAAACTACTTGAGCTCTTGGCAGCTCTTTTCCATCTTTTGACTTTACCAGGCCCTTTACATTGACATTATTCCACACAATGCATTTCAAGGACAAGAATCTATTAGAAACATATTGCAAACGTTTAGCATATTCAGCAAGTCAAAATGGAACTTTAAGTACTCTTATCACAACACGATCTACATTGGTGATTGAACTCCAATTGCAGTTCAAATATTCCTGTGAAATCAGTCAGGAAAGTAATTAAAAAGCCTTTTCACAATATCTTTCGAGAGTCTACAAACTCAACTAAAATGGATTTTTCGTGGCGAACAAAATTTGACATTCCACATTTGGAAAGATGTAAGAGGACAACCTAATAGAATATTGAACAACAATTTGACCAGCAATACTTCTCCATTGATTTAACTGGTTTGGGCAATATTCTTTCAGAACAGCAAAGAATTTTATCAAACATCACTTTGCTTTGTCAGAAAAAACAGAAATTCATGCGTAGATGCTAAAACCCTAGATACAAATTAGCTCGAGGACAGTCTATCCTCATTTCTTCAGTTATCTCTTCAAATTGCCTTTTACTAATAAATGCCTACCTAACCCAGTGAAGATATTTTGATCCTCTCATGTAAAATTTATTCATTTACAATAAGCTCATCAAACAATAAAAATTTCCTTGCATGCCTACTTAGCTTAACTAACGTTTAATGTAATAAAATCCCAAATTACTGAATTGAGTGGAAACCCTTATTTCATGACATCACCTAAACTAAACCCACGCAATGCCCACCGACATGCACACTTACAATATTCAGCTACGTCAGTCCGCCAAATCAGTCCTCCCGCAAGAAAGTCTAAAAAATTTAGCTTCCTTCTGGAGGTAAAAAACAATATGAAGAAAAAGAACATGCTTATGAATGCTAAGGATTTCTAAGCATTTTAAAGTAATCTACCTTCACAACAATGAGGGATAAGTAAACGTCAAATGGGAAGAAGTTCTTAGTCTCGGGTAAATGTGTAGAAAGTCTTATCCTTTATGTTTTGAAAACATTTTTTGAAATTCAGAGCTTCACAAAGTCGTGGACATTATGCCAAGATATAGACTGAATATATGAACAGAAACAGTTGAATTCCATAAAAGAAAAGCCAAGTCTGAACCCCAATTTAGTTTTTCTTTTTCCTTTTTGTGCCTTGAATCCCTAGTGCTTTATCAAAAGATAATGCAACAAAATTTCCATAAAAATTAAAACCAACCGGGTAGTTTAGTTCCATCTACAATTTCTGAACTAGATAGAGTTGGACTCCCATACACTGAAAGTACCACAACACCACACACAAGTAGAAAAACACTAACCTCTAAGAATTTTGATTCTTGATCGACACGTTTCAGGTCGGCGAGAATCCGATGCTTTCCCGTCGTATCAGTACCTCCTCCGGCTGTTCCTCTTGAACCTGTCAACTGTTCATCCATCGCCGCCGCCGTTTCACTATCCATTGTTTAACCGTAATTATTATTATTATTCACAACAACAAGCTGTTCCTCCTTCATTCAGAAACGTTAGCTGCATCATGCCACTGCATTCAAAACACAGAATTAACAGATCTGACTTAAACAGAGCGTACAAGTTTGATTCTTCTTCTGTCCGCCTAATCTCTGTAATAACTGTTCACACACTAATGTCTAATGACTTTTTTCACTCAAAAGCTGTTTTTCTTTTCTCCGCAAAGGTAAAAGGAACTTATTTTGTAAAATTTTTTAAAAATATGTTTTTTCCTTTTTCGAAATTTCTTGTCCAATTATAAATAACGGTTTCAGTATAAAAGGCAGAGCTTTTTTTAATTTGACTCGTCAAACCACGTTGCCCATGGGTATGAACTGTGAACAGCCAGCGTAAAACGTCTTGTCGTTTTGTCATCCAAGTTGTGTGGGATTGTTGACGCTTCGGGCTTCGCTTGCTACTCTTTAACAATTTAGTCCTTGAAGAATCATAAAAATAAATGAAAAAAGCGTTCCATCGACATCATGGTCTACATCAACCATTTTTTTTTTTCCTGTTTATATCAGAAATTTTATAGATGCAACGACTGTTGGTTGGCCGCCACCAAGAATTTTTTTTTTTCTGTTTTTTCGAACTAATGGGGATGGGGTTTCTTGACAGGTTCTCCGTTTTCATTTGCAAAGTACTTCTCGGTGCTGTCTTTGGTCCGTCTGTCCATTGATATATTCTAAGTCAACTGTCAATACTTTTATTTTGTTTGTCGCGAGAGTTATAAAATGGAATCAATTTTGGGTGTTACCTCACATATTACGGCTTGTGATAAACCCACTACTGATTGGAACAAGAAAAAGAAGCATGTATAAAGCTTACAGTACAACACTATTGATGAGCTAGTGAGAAAAAAGCAAATTGAAACAGTTACAGTTCTAGGTGACACGTCGAATTCATTTTTTCAACGGAAATCCCAAATCAAAAAACCCACTTGACGTTTGAAAGAAAAGAAGAATGAACAAGAACAAACATTACTTGAAAACAACACCACAACCCCGATCCTTCTCAAACCATATTTATCAAAGCATTTGAACTTCACCTTTTGGCCGAACTGGAGGAAACTCTTCAGCACCGTTAGCTGAATTAATCTTTGATTCATATTTTCCCCAATCTCCCCACAGCGCGTAAGCTTCTTCTCCATGGATTGTATCGTCTCCAGTTTGCAACTCTTCATCTGAAAATCTAAGCGGAACCACCAACCTAATCACAAACACATGGCCTTAGTTATAACAATATTAACAAACACAATTCCTAGCAATTGGACACTCATTGGCTTCAATCCCGCTATTGTGCGCCGACCATAGCCAAGACCTATGTAATTCTGCCAATCAGGAACTGCGTAGAATAGACGGTTAAGTTTTGGTTGAGCGAAAAAACCAGCAAGGATACCGCCTAGGCTGCCGGCGACAGCATGGGTGTGGAAAACGGCCATGGTGTCATCAACTTTCTTTAGCAACCAAATTTTTTTGTGAAGAACCATCATTGTGTACCATGGAATGCTACCAGACATCATTCCCATCAAAATTGCTGCCCACCCTTGCACCACTCCTGTTTAATCATATATAACTTTGATTATGAATTGTTAAAGTCCATTAGAACAAAGGTAATTCAAGAATTAGACAGAAAA